>APFE030832384.1:67761-118045 GCA_000404065.3 Pinus taeda
CCGCTCAAAAGCTACACCAAATTTATGTTATAGACCTATTTATATTTGTGTCCAACTTCTCCCACAATTTAGTCCAAAATGCACTGATAAATCTTGTCTCCCTATTGGAAACAATGCTCCTTAGTATCCCAAAGTGCAGCTAGAACTATCAAAAGAAAAATTTTGTTGCTTCTTTCCCTTTGATGGTCTTTTTACATGTAATTAGAACATACATCTTACTAAACCTATCAATTACCATGACCAGATAGCCATGCCCCTTCTTGGATTTTGGTAAAATTCCCAAAATTCCATGGAAATTCTTTCCTAAGGACATGTGGATTAAAAGCAAGGGATGATATAAACCATGTTTCATGTTACTAGGCTTTCTACAGGTTGGACACTATCTTCTCTACGCTAAAGCACCCTAAAACCTTGGAGGTATGAGCCTCTATAATTAGTTGCATTCACTCACCATTTTTCACATGAGTATGGATTTTCAACTATTGAAAAACCTCCTTGAAGTCTTCTTCATATGAATATGCTTCTTTATATGCATCATGGTCGAATGGAACCATATTCATCAGATATACCAAAGCTATGATATTTAATTTGGGTGGCCTAAAAAGCATGTCGACTAACTTGTTTGTGTTTCCCTTCTTGTACTTGATCAATAAATGAAATTTTTACAGAAAACCCATCCACTTATAATGCTTGTTTTCTTGTAGCATAATATGGGCATGTAGGTATTGTAGTGGCTGGTGATATGTGGATTACTATCTCCTTTCCTATTAGATAGTGTTTCCACTTCTTCACAATTTACACCATGGCATAGAGCTCCTTTTCATATCTAGGGTAGTTAAAAACCACCCCATGAAATACTTTTGAATATTAGCATGCATGCGCTCCTCCCTACATCAATACCACTCACATAGCATATCTGATTGTATTTGTATCTACTTTGAAGGGTTTCCGCAAGTTTGGTAATGCACAAATTGGTGTTTGACTAATATTCTTAAATAGCTCCTTAATGTCCCTATGTTAATCCTTTCCCCATTCGAATATCTTACCACTTGCTATTATAGCATGGAGTAGTATTGCTACTACTGAAAATGAGGCAATGAATTTCCTTAGGTATTGTGCTTCCCCAACAAAAATCTTGACTTCAGAAACATTAGTAGGCATTGACCACTTCATGGTGGTATTCTTCTTGGTAGGATCTATATTTAACTCTCACCCACCTATAATCACATACCATAGATACACCAAATAATACTGTGAAAACTCACAATTCTTGAGATTTTATAGTAATTGGTGCTTCTTTAATGTCTCTAGCACTTGCATCAAATGTGAGATGTTCTCCTCCTAAGTAGCATTGTATCCCTTTATATCATCCAAATAGAAAATTATAGATGAATCTATAAAAAGGAATAATATATCACTCATTAACCTCATAAATATAGTTGGTGTATTGCATAGGTAAAATGGCATGACTAACCACTCATATAAACCTTGCCTAGATTTGAAGGAAATATTCAAAGTATCTACTTCTCTAACCTAAACCTAGTGATATCCTAACTTTAAGTCATTAATGGTGATGTGTTTGGATTTCTATAATTGGTCTAATATATCATCTATCTTGGATAGGGGTACCTATTCTTGAGTGTAATTTTGATTAATGCCCTCTGCAAATTCACATCCTTCTTTGGCACAATGATTATGATTGACTGACATGGTGAGGTATTTGGTTGAATGGCATCCTGTTCTAGTAGTTGTTGCAACTGTTTCTTCACCTCACTTTATTCTATAACAAACTTCCTATACATCCCATTTTTTGGCAACAAAAGTCCAATAACAACTAGATCTTGTGCTCCACTTCCCTCTTGAGAAATAGTCCTTTAGTCTCCTAGAAGACACCTCTGCATTCCTATAGAAACTACTTTTTTTGTTTATGTTTCTTAGGACACCCCTCTAGGGAAGAATTTTCTCTCATTGAATTTTCTATGATTGATTTTCTCTTAAAAATAGTAAAATATCTTGTTAGAACTAATCATTTTCTTATCTTTGTTGGCACTTACCACTAAAAATTTGGACTTTCCTTTATGTGTATTGATGGTGAAGGATTTTACATCCTTGACGAGGCAATACTAATTGTCTCTCCACATGAATATTTCATTCCACATGTACCTATAATGACTTCCAAAGACTACTCCACATACATTGAGGGGAACTCCATCTAGTTCTATTTCATCAATAAAATTAGCACTAATAGAAAATATAGTTTTTCACTATTTGGTTACCTTTATTTCAACATCCTTGTTTACCCATCCCAATGGAAATGGGCTTAGATGATCAGGAAATTCCAATCCCAATTTGTTGACTAGATTTGTTGCAATGAGATTTTCTTATGATCTTGAGTTGAATAGAGTATCGATTTTTGTCTTCTTGACCTATATCTTTAAATTAAGAGTTTTGTCATTCCATTCTCTTCTTGTTGCTAAAGGATACACAAATTCCCCCCCTTCTACACTGATGTATATAAAATATTCTCACCTATGTCCAAGGAAGTTTCCACTTAGTTTCTCAAATTAGTGGTGATGATATTTTTGTTCTTAGAATATTTATTTTTGTTCTTCAAGTTGAGATGGGGATGCAACTTCCATCACTTTTCATATGTATGAATACCAATGTTACAATGGTTGCTAGGATATTTTAATTGGTGTGTTGTGCTAGTTGCATTTTTTATTTTCCCTCTTTCCATTTCTTCTTCCTCTCCTTGGATTCTTCCTCGTGCTCCTTCTACCTTGACCCACTTGATTTGACTTTCTTCTAGCCTATGCTCTATAAGTGTTGTGCTTATACTCAAGCCTCTTCCACCAATTTGGGTTTGAAAAACATCACTTGCTTCCAAAAATAGCTAAGTAGATCCCCTAGATAGCTGAGGAGTAGGTATGGGTTATTTGGGGAGATACCCAACACTATGGACATGTTTACACTATTCCCCTATCTATACCTAAAGTAATGACACTAGATCTATTGGTACTCTATATACCTGATAGAGTAGAATTGTGAATTTATGAGAGTTTTTTAACCCTCCCACTTATTCACTTGAGAATATCCTTCCAACCTCATGGTATTCATGTGTTTTTCCCACTAGTTGAGGGTATGACCCTCTAATTTTAGGTTAGCAAAAAAATCTTAATTTCTTCCTTTATACGATGAACACTAAAATAAACTTCTAGTTGTTGCAACTAGTGATTTAACTTTAGAGCATTAATCTCACCTTGATATGGCTTGATGTCAACCTTCACTTCCATTCTAAATAAGGATAGTGAATGATTCATGGCGCTCAAAATGGGTTGATCCTTTGCAAGTTCCTTCTTAGATCCCTCCCTAGTTCTTCTTGATTTTTTGATTTCCTCTCTGATATGACCTCCACAATATAACCTCCATCTTCTTTAAGTAAACTAATATTATTTGTTAGAGCGAACATGAGGAGGCTGACATTATGGTTTATATTTTTAACTTGTGCTTCCAACCGCACAAGCATCTCCTCTGTAGGATCTTAAAGGTTATTAACAAATTCATTAGCCATGACTACGGTTTTATGAATTTCATACTAATAGGTCTATATCCCTTCTAACTCCCCAAAATATACCCAAAGAAACCTACTTTTATACCAATATTACTCATAAAATGCCAAGGATATTCCACTGGAAAGGTTCTCACAATATATTATTATTATTTTATACTAAAAAATATGAAATCATTACTGTGAGGGTTACTTTCTCTAAACTTATGTATTATTAAGTCACTATTTTTATGCATGTAATATATAAAATGCAGAAAATAGAAAACATAAAAATATGCAATCACTCACAACCATAATTAACACAAGATATGACTCGGGAAACCCTTTTAGGAGAAAACCTAACTAGAAGGTGAGGTTGCTTTGCTCTCTTTTTCTCTAAATGGAAATGGATGCAAGTACAAAGAAGTGACACCTATGGCTCGTGGTTTTCAACAATGCACAAAATCTCTATGCTTTTTCTCTCCATATCCACTCTTTTCTATTATTCTCATCTGTGGAACAAAATGCACTTGAATATAATGGGACACCCTTTCCTGCTAGTGGCTTGGTTATAACACAACCTGATAGCTAACTAGTGGTTAAGTTTGACTTCTTCAAATGTTGAATAGAGTTATAATATCAAATATTCTAGAGTATTATTCATCATGATCATGTGGCTATCCCATTTTCAATAAATAATGGGAGCTGGCATGACATCCTTTTGAATCATGGTGGTCAAAATAGGAAGTTAAACTTTTGGGTGGCATAACTTTTCCATAGGAATTTCTTGCATTATTGAAAAGGAATATGTGTGTATAATACTGATAGGGGTGAAATGTTCAAGAAAAAAAAAATTAACACCAAAAAAATTTGTTTAATGCCTCAAATTGCTTCTGAAAAGTTTCAGACTCCAATTTTCCAAACTGGGATGTGTTGGTAAAACTTGTCTTGTTAGCCGATTCCTCTACCATTTCCCTATAAAAGAATCAATATGGATGAAAAATAATGTAATTATCCATTCTAGATTAGCAATTTTACCAATGCTTCTAAAATAATGCAATAGAAGGTGTTGGCTTTTAAATATTCATCACACTCAAACTACAACCATAATATGTTTTAGTTGTAAATAATGCATAGACATTTTTAAACTATCATAACGCATTTATAATAATATTTGAACACATTCATTAAAAAAATATTTTTATCTATGATTCAAGGGAAAACATTTCATATGAAAAACACCTAAAATTGAAGGAAAATACAACTTCAAAATTAGTAACACACTTATTTTGATCTTAACTTGTTTCAATTACTTAATATTATTTGTATTTTTGATAACTTTATAAAGCGAACCTTTTTAGTTTTAAAAAATCATGGAGAACATTCATACATTTCCCTTACTATTGGATTTTAACCACATGCACAAGATGTATTGTGTTACCACTCAAAAATGTCCTCTTGGTTGAAGTTCCTAAGCTAACCTTTTCAAACCAAGCATCTAGATACAAGGCTAGCCCCTTTAATCTAGAGAGGGATCTCTCTGATAGCCTAATCACTAAACTTAGTAAATTGTTGTTTCTTCAAACCATGGCTAGATCTTCAGTAGGGTTTTTGGATATTGAGTATGGTGGTTGGGTAGGTTTTAAGGAATATCAACTATTGGTCTATGAAGTCAAATCTGAGTGTTTATAAATATTATTAGTGACTGATAAAATGATCCAGGAAACAGAGGCAAGGAAAATGATATCTATCTATGAATATTATCGTTGTAGTATGAAAGTGGAAAAAAGGATTAACAGTCTATCACATTTGAAGCATATGACAATGGATAAATTCAAATGTAACTTTGGAGGAAAACTGCGGGTATTTAACTTTATGAAATGGAGAAACTAACAAAGGATGAGTTCCACAACATTTACTTTTAGTTTAAATACTTAGAAGATTTACACATAAATGAACAAATAAGAAGCGAATCACATACACATGAGAAAGGAGACAAACTTCAAAACATCATCGTCATGAATTTATGGTATGAAAGCATTATGTACTTCTGCACTTGGTATAATTAATACTCAGAAAATATTACAAAATAGAGGAATAGTTTCTGCTCCAAAAATTGAAAATCCAACCCTTGGTCCTCCTTTTATATTTAATTTATAGAAATATAAAAAATCTGAGATCCACAATGTTTGGGAAAGTCTTAATTACAATAAGCATCAAGATTCAAAAGAAGTCAATCTGAAAAAACTCTTCAAAAATCAACGCATTCCCCACAAAAACCTCTTTCATATTTGGAAAATCCATCTTCATCTTCTCGAAAACCTTTCCCAAAGTGGATGACTAAAACATGACATTATTAATTATTTAAATCGTGAACAATAGGTTGCAAATACTCGTTGATATCCTTCAAACCATGATATCTAGGTAAAAAATGAGGGAGGTTTTTTTTAAATCTTATGTTAAAAAAAAAAAAACTCACTTGGTTTTTAAAAATTCATCTCCATATGTTCAGAAACTACATTTGAAAACAGTGGCTAAAACAAGAAAATAACATAATTGCAAAATTTGGAAAAATAAGCCTCAAATGTTCCTCTGTAATTTCCAAACCATGACGTATGGGTAAAATATTAAGGAGGATTTTATAAATTATCCCATTCCCAATAGAAATCTCTTTTTATTTTTTGAAATTCATCATCAAATGTTTGAAATATGTGTTTGAACATAGTGACTAAAACGGGAAAAATGTTGGAAACTGCCATTTTAGGGTAAACTGTCATTTTAGGGTTTCATTTAAAATCCCTCTCTTAGGATTGAAAACTATGTCAAATGTCATATCAAGGTTTAATAAGGGTAAATATTATTGAAAAACAAGTTGGGAACTTGAAAAGCAATATGGAAACTCATATTTTTAAACTTTCTATGAGCACTACGAAAATATTTAGTAGCGCCACATGTAGAATTTCGATAGGTTGATTTTGCTGCAAAAAATTAGGGAACAATTAGGATTAGGTGAAATAAACCTTTAGAAATGTTCCTAATCTTATGTTACATTTCAAAAAAAAAAAATTCATATGCCAGTTGGGTAGGGGTTCCCTAGGTCCAAGTTTTGTCCAAAGTCATGTAAAGTCTCTGCATTTTGAGGAGTGGAGCGCAATTAAAGCAAAGTTCTAAGAGTCAAAGGGGCTTTAGGGCGGGTAAAATCCCCTTATTTTGTAATGATATGGGATTATTTAGAATATTTTGAGCTTTGCCCATTGTTTGTGGACCATGGTATTGTAAGGGTAAATAATATATAAAGGGATGTCTTAGAAAGTCTAAGGTAGTGATGAATGTAATGTTTGTGAATATGTGTTGGATATCTTTCTATATTCAGGCATGCAACTATGTGCATGGAGACCTTGGTAATTCTACAACTGTGTGTGCAGGCCCCTGCAGTTGTGTGCATAGGGCTGGAAAGATTGTACATGTGAAGATTTGAGCAAATAAAAAAGAAATTGGGACAAATCTGTGTAGTTTTGTATATTCACATAGCTTTTATGTTTTTGCTTGACTATAGTTCACTTTTTCTATTTCCTTCTGTAATTTCATCACGAAGGTTCATATAATATTTTATATGATGAATAATGCAGTTAGACTAGTTACGCGCAACTCGCAAGACTATTAAGTAGGAAAATGCTCCACGAATGTAACAATAAGGTTAATGGTTCACGAAGGTCGGATTAAGTCCTAAAATAAAAGAAACCTTACAGCCACACTGCATAGCCCCTCTAGATGCAGAAACTTGGTTTTAGCATCCCACAATATTGCCTCGAGTGAGACTGCAGTCTGCGCTATGCAGATCATTTCCGAAAGGGACGATAGTATAGGGTTTTGTTGGTTAGAACAAATTAACCCTAAACCTCAATCTAAGCCCCTTAAGCCAAAAAATGCTTCTATTGCGGGGACTGAGATCTATCTGAGGGATGTGTGATGTGGTGACTGTCTAGAAAAGAGATCCAAGATTGGGTAGATTAGAGTTTGCACAAATTTTCAGCATAGAAAAGAAGAAATCTATGCCAATCAACATAAAGGTGGTTACAAAGGTATATCTATACGGAACAACACAAGATCTTTTTCACATCATTCGCTAACAAGCTACACAAGTGGCTTTCAAAGCTAGTTGCAAATGAGTCCTTTTGGAAACATGACGATCCTATTGTATGAGCCCCAAAGCTGATTTAGAAACCTAAGGAGACTAAAAATAAGGTTGCAAGTATTGTTGACTACTGGATTGATAGTATTCTTGGAGGCTTTATTACTAAATTCACAATTGACGCAATAGTATCCTACAGTGAAGCTGAGCGTCGAGTTCTCAAAGGTCCATGAGGTAAGTATCTGAATTATTTGAAGCTCTGGATTAAGATGTTGTTATGTGAAAAGGGTGTTAAGCCTATAGATTGATGTTTAAAAGAAGGAAGACTAGATCTACGCGGAGTAGAAAAAGATTTAGATTAGACTGTGACAAATTTATTGAGGGTGAGTAGAGTCCATTATTGGTTGAATCAAAAAGAGAATAAGAAAGGACCGACCCCAGTATACCTAGAGGTGCGGTGCAGCAAAAAACTCAAGCCATTTATGGGATTCCACATCCATCCACTCCAACTCCACCTTCACCTCCACCTCATACACCTTCACCTCCACCTCCACCTCAACCACCACTATTCAACACGGCTAACACAGTGAATATGCCTATTTTTAAGGGTCAGAGATTAGAGGATCCTGATCAATTTTGGTTTGTCACAAAAGCTATGTGGAATGCACAGTAGATCAATGATGATGATATGAAGAAAGCACAGCTTGTCACAACACTGCAAGATAGAGCACTATCATGTTATATCAAGTACACTGCGACGAATCCATCTTCTTCACTAGCTGTGACAAGGAACACACTGAACACGGAATTTAAGAAGCCCATGTCACAGTCACAATGCATTACATAAATAAAAGATATTAGTTAATGAGACTACTTGGGATGTAGATCGGAGGTTAAAATTCTTGCTAGGACAAGTCAACTTCCAGATATTTGACAAACAATGCAAAGAATGGTATATAGCTACACTATTGCCACACCTTAGATTACCACTATCACAACAAAAGATTGGGATGTAGGTTGAAGCATTAGAAAGCACGATGAAGTTAGAAGCTTTGCCAGTACATGATACTCACATAGGGGTGGAAAAGATATAGTCCTAGTTAGCAAGCTTGCATATGGAACTACAAGATTTGAAGAAAGGTAAGGAAGCTTGGTCTGAGATACGTTCAGAAGTTTGGTGTCTAAAGTGTAAAGTTCAAGGTCACTATAAGGACCAGTGCCCTGTCTATACTGATTATTTGGCTAGTAGAGATCCCAATCCTTTGAAGCCAGAGCCTAGTGCTGAACCAAGTACCAGACCAAGCATATGGTGTAGTATTTTCTAAATTTTAGGCCAATACCCAACCGATCACTGTTATTTGTTACGGAAATATGTGCAGTCGCCAAAGCAATTATTTTGTAATTATTTTTATTGGTATGGCATGACAAGAGGAATTTTCGCAACTATGACTTAATGGTAGATCAAACTCCAACATATAGGATGCAAGATGAAGGTCACACACACAAATATCATGGTTCATCTGTGGCCCATGGAGGATTTCATGGTCGAGGACGTGCTCGAGGAGGAGGCACTGGACGAGGTCGGGGTCAAATGATATGCTATAACTGTGGTGAAACTAAACATTTTGTGTGGAATTGTTAAAACCCCACTCACCCATCCTGTTAGTATTGTAGACAGTTTGACCATGTGATAGAAGATTTCCCTATTTTAGTGGCTATTATGCAGGAAAAGAAGAATCAGCAACCTACGCATAATTTACAAATGATGAGATCCAAATGCGTGAAGATGCTACAAGAGTTAATATTATGACATGAAGTGGTGCAACTATAGGGGAAGATAGAGCAGAGGGTAAAAATCTCGTGGAAGATAAATGGGTTAGGAAGGTAGGAGAGAAGAGTAAAGGGTTTGATATGCAGAAGGAGAAGACAAAATTCATGGAGGCGAAGAAGGGTTTCATGGACCCAGGAACTTTGACATCAAGGACATAAACACAACTAGTACCAAGGAAGAACACTCCTGAAGTAGTTACTATGACAGAGAACCCTAATTCAATCATTCCGAATTCCTTTATGTAGACATGTATGAATTTTCTAAGGGACCAGAAAGTAGTGGAAGGCTTACAAGAATTGATCGACAACTGTGCCAGTAAAGAGAAGCCACAACCTGAACATCACGTAGTAAACAAGGTCAACAAAAATAAGAAGAGAACTAGTCAAGAAATGTGATTAACTGTGTAAATTGGAAAATTTGAAATGGATCAAGTAATTCTGGACTTGGGATCAGATGTGAATGACTTACCGAAGAAAACTTTGGAGTGGATGGGGCAACCAAAGCTACAATGGTCACCGATTCAGCTATGCATGGCCAATCAACAAAAGATTATCACGATGGATCTATTGCAGGGTGTTGTTGTAGACATTAAAGGAGAAAGCATGATGACAAATCTTGAAGTCATTGAGATAGTGGATGATAGTAATCTGTATTCAACTTTACTTGAAATTGATTGGTATTTTGATATAGACACCATAATAAATCTAAAAAGGAGAAGTATGGTATTTGGAAAGAATCGTACTAGGGTCATTGCTCCTTTAGATCCCTCTAAAGGAGCGCGATATACAAAACTTGTCCGTGAAGAATATGGTGTTGAAGATATTGACCACATATACAAGTTAACTGTGCGAGAAGAGGATTGGATCAACTCCACTGTAGATGGAAGGATAAGATGGGAGAAGGATTGTTCATGTCATTCAAACTCGGATGAAGAATTAGAGAAATGGCAGAACCGATTGCACAAAGCTTCTACTCTTCATTGTAATAGATTGACAAAATATCTTCACTGAATATCAACCAAGGTATGTAATTTTCCATATTATGATGGGATAGGTGATGTCAACTTATTTATGGATGAATTTGAAAGGGATGTATTGAAATAAAAATGATTCTAGGCCTTGGATATAGATTTGAGGGCTATGTCTACGTGCTGTTGGGGCACACATAAGGATAATATAGGAGATTGGAGGGAGTGTCAATGGTTGATGAGGCTCAGGTTTGGTCATGAAAACACAAGGATCACAGAAAAGTACAATGGCAAGGATGATCCTTGAGATCATTTGTCTCGTTGCACTAAGGCATGGGGTGAAGAACCTCGAACATAATGGGTACATATATTTGTTCACATGTTAGATGCAATACCAATGAATTGGTATCTTGAAATTGAGCTATGCCATGGCACTACCGATTGGAAATATTTGAAGGAAAGTTTTACATTGACTTTTAGCTTTGAGGATAGTTTTCAGTTCATAGATGATGCCCTTCAAGAAATTAGAGTAGCAATTTTCCAGAAACCTAATGATCCAACAACTTGGGTACATCTCGAATGGAATCCGCAATTGTAACACACACTAGAATTCTATAATATGACCTCTGAGGAGGGCGAGGAAGATACGCGCAACATTAATATTCCTGAGTCAGAAGTACAGTGCAAAGTGGTAGGACCAGTTGTTGAAATACCTGATGTAACACAACTTGTTAAGACGAAGCAGGTCAATATAGGCTCAGAGGTGGAGCCAAAGTTTCCGCGCATAGGAGATTACTATGATGAGGAGAGGTCATTGAATTATTGCATGAGTATCAGGAGATATTTCCAAAAAATTTCACAGAGTTAAAAAACATAGTAGGAGGTCAGGGCGTAATGAAGATCACTTTAAAGCCATATGCGAAACCTGTAAAACAATGGCCTTATAGGCTCAACCCGAAATACAAAGAGACGGTGAAGGAGGAACTTGAGAAGATGGTCGCAGTAGGAATAATGGAACCTGTAGATGAATCTGAATGGGTGATCCCAATGGTAGTGCAGGAGAAAAAGACTAAGGGAGAAATAAGGATCTGTGTCAATTTAAGGAAGCCGAATGATGCATTCCTGCATGACCCATTCCCAACATCATTCACGGATGAATTTTTTGAAAATGTAGGAGGACAGGAGGCCTACTCGTTTATAGATGGGTTTTCAGGGTACCATCAGATTAAGGTAGTGCTAGAAGATAGAAGTAAGACCACTTTTGCTACTAAATGGGGATCCTTACAATATACAGTCATGCCGTTTGGATTGAAGAATGCACCAAATATATTTTCCAGAGTTGTCTTCGCAGCATTTAAAAAATTCATTTATAAGTTTCTAGAGGTTTAATTTGATGACTGGACAGTATTTGGATTATTAAAAAAGCATGTCCCGAGCCTGACCTTGATGTTGGATATCTGCAAGAAGTATAAAATCTCATTGAACCTGAAGAAGTGTAATTTTTGTGTACCTTATCGAATTTTACTGGGACATGTCGTTTTTATGCAGGGGCTGATGGTGGACCCTATAAAAATCGATGTTATTATAAATTTGGATCCACCAAAGAATGTGAAACAACTACGTGCAACTCTTGGACACATTGGATATTATAAAAAATTCATTAAGGCATATACACAGATCACTATGCTGATAGAGAAATTACTAAAAAAAGATGCCACCTTTTGTTGGGATGATGAGTGCCAAAAGAGACTTGAAATATTAAAGGATAAAATGGTCATTGTGTAGATCCTGGTGTTTCCCAATTGGAAGAAGGAGTTCGACGTTCATGTGGATGCATCATGCATATCTTTGGGATTTGTCATAGCACAGATAGGAGAGGGGGATCTTGATCACCCCATTGCATTTTCAAGTCATAAATTGTCTAAGGTAGAAAGGAATTATTCCACGACAAAGAGAGAGGGCTTGGCTATGGTATGCGCACTGCAGAAGGTCATGCATTACTTGTTAGGTGTGCACTTTAAGATGTTCATGAACCTTTCTATGCTGAAATACTTGGTGAAGAAGCATGTGTTGGGGGGGAAGATCTGCAGGTGGATCTTGTTGTTCCAAGAATATGTTTTTGAAGTAATAGTGAAGCTAGGATGAATGAACACTGGGTTGGATCATCTATCCATAATTGAGACCGGTGAAGGACCAACCAACATTGAAGAAGGATTGTCGAATGAACAACACTTTGCAGTAAGGGTTTTTGATGATAATTTTGCATATATTATTTACTTTTTGACTACTAGAGTAGCCCCTACAGAGTATATAATGCAACAGAAGAAAGAACTAGTAGTCAGAGCTATAGATTTTTCTCTGATTACTAGGCATTTCTATAAAATGGGCCCTTATGAGATATTGCACAGATATGCCACTGAGCACGAAATACACAGTATTTTGGTAGAATAAGATGGTGGCGGGAGGACACTATACAGGAAAATCCACCGCATAGAATATTTTGAGAGCTGGACTATGGTGGCCCACAGTGCACAAGGATTCTATAATTATTGTAGTGCTTTCAATGTTTTCAAAAGGACTAGAATACCGTCGAGAAGAGATGAATTTATACAGAATCCACAAGTTACTTTGTAGGCTTTTGATAAGTGGGAGATTGATTTTGTTGGGCCAATCAATCTGTCAGGCAAGAACACTGGTGCGCGATACATTATTACTATGACGAATTATTTGACCAGGTGGGATGAGGCACAACCGATAAAGGATTGCATCATAGACACTACTGTGCACTTCATCTTTGAGTATATATTGTTGAGGTTTGGGTTCCCAAAGATCCTGATGAGAAATAGGGGATCGAACTTCCTAAACAACACTATTAAAGAATTAATGCAGGGGTTTTAGGTACATCATCAGAAGAGAACACCTCATCATCCTCAGGCGAATGGCACATTTGAGGCTTTCAACAAAATTTTGGAGAACGCTCTGACTAAGGTGTGCAATGTTAACAGGAATGATTGGGATGTGTGCATACCAATAATTTTATGGGCATACAGGACTACTTGCAAGAAGTTCACTGGGCAGACTCCATTTAGACTAGTGTATGGACAAGAAGTTGTAATGTCGATGGAATATATAGTACCAAGTCTTAGAATTATAGCAGTCATGAATATGGCAGACAACGATATTATGGAAGAAATATTACAACAACTGCTCGTGCTAGAAGAAGATCACTTTTGGCACAATTGGCATATTAAGAAGCAAAATTTTAATAACGGATACTTGGTTTTGTTGTATGATAGTAAGTTCGTGTAGTTACCTGGTAAGTTCAAGATGCATTAGCTAGCCCTGTACGTTATCAGGGATATCTTAGATGGTGGCACATTTAAGCTCGTGAAGCTGAATGGAGAATATTTGTTGGGCGAGTAAATGGGAGTAGGTTGAAGCTCTATAGGGATGATTATGTCCCTGGGATTGGGCGATGACCATATGAACATAGGAAAGTCTTAGTGCTACATGCAGTTGGAAGGAAGCATGGGACTATAAAGTACTTTGCCAAAGAAGGCCTTTATCGAAGAGGGTGGGCTGCGCGGTATTAAGGAGGATGGTGCAAATGGAGGAAGACGCGACGAAGAAGGGGTACCTACGTTGCAAGGAAGGGTCTGATGTAGTTCGCCTAGAATATGACTGTTGGGGTTGCTACAGTTGATTTGATAGAGAAACTTTTGTTAAAAGGAGTGGGCGAAACACATTTAAGGAGCATATCTAGAAAAATTTGTCACAAAATTTACATTTATGAGGAGGATCTAAAGGAGGTCGAGGAGTTTGAATTTGAAAAAGGTTATAAATATCGTACCCTGCTCCACATTCAGACACTTTTCTTATTAATAACTCGAAGTTTTATTTTTTTCCTAAGTGTGAGTCAATCGTTTTGTTGCATGTTTGGTTGGATTTGGGAGAAGCTTGAGCAAGAGTTTCTTAGGAAAGGGATAAGATCCATTATGACTACTACACCACCAGTACATGCAACTACACCAAGATCACCAAGAACAAAGCCTACTTCCGCAGCAGCAGCAGCCAAGAAGTAGAAGAAGCCACAAAATCCTCCAGTTAGGTAATCACCACAAAAACTCCCCACATAACAACAGTCTAAGGAGAGAATATATAAGCTAACCAATCGATGGAGCCCAAAGATTTGGATAGGGAAGAAGTGGCTAGCAAAATAGAGGATATTAGCGCAGATGATGTGGAACTAATCTCTATGTTACTACCCTATATACCACCGTGGAAGCCAACCTAAAAGGTGACCAAGGACTCAGACACTATAAAATTTAAGGTCTTTACACCCCTGTTACTAGAGGATGTACCAATTAAGGGAGAGTTGTTGGAAAGGGTGCCACAACTATGCATGGAGAGCTGGGATTTGAATGATCAAAGAAAGTATCCCCAATTCAAGCCTAGCAAGTATTTGAAAGTCCTTTACTATGAGGAAGATGGAGTCACAAGGGTCGAACCACTACCGTGGGCAATAGGAATTCAACGAGATGGGTTGCTGAATATGCTCTATGTTCCACACTTTGGGAGCAACAACATAAATACAATTTGTGTGTGCCAGTTGTTGGCATTGGTACATGATAGGTGTTCGTGGCTTGAGTCGCTGATCCCAATTGATGATATGTTAATTCGAATGATTACTATGCTACCTTACCAAGGAGCAAACCCCACTGATGCATTTTTTGAGAAGTCTCAAGAGAAAAACTCGTTGATCAGATGAATAACGACTTTGGCTTAATCAAGAAATCCCGAGGATATGCTACTAGCTCTATCAATGATCTAGCTGTGAATTATTCCACGCACATTTTGCCTAGTAAGATAATAAGGAAGTTTCAAGTGTATGAAGTGTCAACCCTAGTTGTATATTTGGCTCTATAGTGTAGCAAGGGGGTCCAGTTTTACAGGGCAAGGTATTTATGTCAAGAAATTTTGTATGACCATCAAGAAGCACAAAAAGATGGGAAACAATGCAACTACGTGTGGTTGTTTTTCTTAATTGCACTAACAACATGGAGAACGTTAGATGAGTCACAATTCCCCACTATATACCCTGATTTCTGCGAGGTTGCGAAGCATGCCTCGCTTTAGGTGTTTAAGGAACCAATCCGGGTTACAGAGAAAAAAGTGTTCTGAGTCTTATTTGAGATGGATCTGTGCATTGTGATCAGTTGGAAGCCACGACTATCACCAAGTTTGTTTCAAGAATATCATAACATTGTCGACTTTAAAGAAGATTTTCACCATGTGTATATCGACATAAAGAAACATTTGGAGGTGGTATGGTATGAATTACCATTGTTAGTTACTAAGAAGGACATCTTGCTCATAATAAGCAAGTGATCTAGTAATTAGCTCATTCCCACAATAGAGGATCCAGAGTAGGCATGAAAAAGTAAGACACAACAAGCCACTGGAGGTGCACAGACCAAAAATCCAGCAAAAAAGGAGAAGATGCCTCATAAGGTCACAATTGACCTTGAGAAGAACACCGCAAAGGAACCAGAGCATGAAGTTGAACAAGAGGAACCAACCACAGACGAGGGAGGTCAGGGTGATGATGAACCTTTTGTGGACACAAAGGACTTTGATTCTCATTTATAGTGAAAAGACAGAAGAAGCAAAGTGTTTGAGGTGTGTGGAAGAAGTAGAAGTCTGAAAAATCCACTAGCATAGAGCCGTTGGTCCTCACTAAGGGGGACATTGATGATATAGGAGACACAATCCAGGCTGTGACAGAGGAATTTTAGGGAAACATTGAGGAACAATACAAATTGGTGTTGATAAAAGTCCAACAGGGCCTCAAGAAGCTGGAGGTTCAGGTGAGTGTGATTCAAGCCAACGTCACTCAGGTGAGCATGGATTAAGCGAGTGTGGCAAAATTTAGTACCACTACATAAATCACATCTGAAATTCGAGCAGTGAAACTACTAGGGGTCTCTCTCCATTTTTAGACAGCTGAAGACTAGGAGTGCGCGTAGTACTAGAGAAACATAAGTCTCAACCTTGCATTGTTCCCCATTTAGGCATTGCATGACTTGCACCAGGAGTCTTTGATGAAATGAAGATATGAGAGAAACAAGATTTGTTTGTAATAAAATAAGTAAAAAGCAACAAACAACAGATGTTAGGGGAGAAGAATAAAGTGATGCAGGTGTTAGCGCTCAAATCTACCTTAGGCTGAAATAAGGTAAAACTCAATGCTACATCAAACCACGCTCAGCCTCGTAGCTAGCCCTACGAGGACAGGAGAGGGCTCTCTCCGGGTCAATCTCAGAAAAAGGTAATCGATGAGGCTTGAGATGACTAAATTGGTAATTAATTTTAGGCTAGGTATGAAGTACAAGGAGTTTGAAGTTGATTTTTTGGGGTTTTTGTTGAATCTAAGGGAAAGGCAATTTTCGGTGCGGGGATGAGACACAGTTTTTGCAGAGGTCCGATTGGGGCAAGGAAGGAGATTGTCTTGATGCTTTAAAAGTAAAAGAGATGGATAGATCAGAATGGCGAGGAACTAAGGAGAGCAAGAACCTTTCAAGGATTCTCCTTAAACAAATGAAAACATGGAAAATCAAACAAACTTAAAGGCAGAGCATATCAAATTATGGATTCTACCTTAACACTTCATTTGTTCAATTGTAGAAGATGAGAGAAGGAAAATGATACACCTAACAACTTATAGATACTAAAAGAAGCACACCATCAACACATAAAGCCACATGAATCCCAAACAGTGCTGCAAAACCCTGGTCTTTCCTTAGCCAAAAATGTAGAGAAAATATGTACAATAGTATGCCAAAGCAATCCCAAGTGTCCAACCTGTAGAATGTCTCAAAAATTAAATCATATAGACCTCCTAACCCCTTCCCAAACCTCTAGGGGTCGAGCTCCTCCTTCTAGGAGCAGTTTGAACTAATTCTAATCATGGAACTAAAATCTAGGCATCCAAAACAACTTGCCTCTAAAAGAAGGGAAATTGATCCATTCATTAAATTTTTACTATTTTTTAATGAATCATCTAGAATAGGTAAATAAGTGCCAAATTTACATCATATACATCAAATTACATCAAGTTGGGTCAAAAATCACATCAAGAGGTGAAACTGGTCATAACTGGCCGAAATTCTGAGTCGGAAGGAGAAAATTTGACCAAAAATCTCTATGCACTGCGCGCCTTTCAGCTTGCTTTTCAGGCACTTCCCGACATCAAAATCAAGCTCACAATAGCTGGTTGGAAATCCCTAGATGTCTACTATCCAGCCCAAGTGGAATTTTCCAATTTGGAGCTCATTTTCCCCTTCAAAATGTCATTCTCCCAAAAGTACTTCCTGCTGGAGCAAAAGGTGGCAGAAAGGTGATTTTCATGGTGTTTTTGGTCCTTTTGATCATCCAGAACTTGATGGAATGCCTTGGACATAGTAGAGCATGCATAAATTACCATGAAAAATCCAAAACTATAAATTTTTCCTCCAGCAAGTGTCCCAATCATAAGCGTGTGTGTCGACGTGCTACGCGTTGGGCCGAAAATTCTGTTTTGCAAGCCAAAAATTTCAAAATGACAAAACTTTCTCTGAAATTGCTCAAATTCGGAGAAAATACCCTCCATCATGTATTATGTCTAGCCAATGAAGCCTCGGCCAAAATTTGGAGTGGATCAGGCTTTTTCTGCCATTTTAGTGCTCTGCTCAATCTCCTCTTTAGAATCTTCATTTTTGCTTTGCAGACATGCATACGAGCCCAATAATGAGTTTTCATATGATGAAGCATGTCTTTCTCTCTATTGGCCTTTGCCAAAAATTTCTCCAGATGAGTGTTAACATGGATGAGCATAGACTCTCGATCAGCCGGTGTCATATCACCAGGTCTCTTTCCGGCCAATTCTCAATCCTCATGGATTTGCCACAACTCATAAAGTGTATGTTCATCCTCTAGCTATTTGTTATGCTACTCCAGGTAGTTTATCACCCACTTAGCCATCTGAAATTGCTTTCTCAGTGAGTCATTCTCAGCCTTTTTCTCCCGGATGATCTCCTTTAGCTCCGAGCTAGGAGAGCTCGCATCAACATCAATGATCGTGAAATCTGTGTCTCGGCCTCCTGAAGGACCCTCATCATGCATAGGCCTCTTTCCCCTGTCCTGGATCTATACCTGTGTTGAAGAAGAAGGTGAGACCCCTTCCACATCATGTGGAGATAATACTCGCTCTGCTGATGGAGTCAACGAGACCCCTTCCACCCTGGGTAGTACTCGTCGTGTAGATGCAAATAAGGCCCTGTGGCCTTGCTGGTATGTCACATACAATTGAGCACTTATATGCTCGGTCTCAAGAATGTCAGGCTGGTGTGAAGGCTCTCCCTCATCATGAACTATCTCGGGAAGCGGTTGTGGCGCTGTGAAGAAGTCACGGGAGATGAAATCCTCCCAAGTAATGCCCTACTGTGTCAATTGATGTACCACTATGATTTTGATCAGCGCGTAATGATATATACTTCTATGCTATTGTGCTAGGGTCTTCCTTTGTACTAAAACCACCATCCTCTCTATGTTGCGACACATGAAATACGGAATGTTCATCATACGTACCCTCGTGAAATGCATCAACAAATGGACATGGTACGCATAGAGACACGAGAATCTGCCCTCGCAACTGAAATACCGAATGATGAGTTTCATCAATGGTGCAAACTCATCCCTCAGGAATCTGAAAGGAAAAACCGTGCTTAGGTGTCTCATATGCCCAGGTTTGATGTATGGCTCATAGTAGAATTTTTCTAACTGCTGGCATTTGTTCCATTCCTCTCCTATATTTGGTATCCCGGTGGCCTGAGCAATAGTCTCTAGTGACAAAGTGAAATTTACTCCGGCGAGGTTTACACGGCCATCATGTAAATGTAGAACAAATAAATGAACTAGTTCACGATGATGTTGGGTTTGTGAGATCATCTCATAGTATTAGAAACATGACCGACGCTAAAAACAATCCATTGCAAGCGGGAAAGCCTGCAATTGAGCCAAAGAAGTAGGCTCCTCCCTGACATGCTAACCACTTTTGCCACTTTTGTGAGACCTCCGTGGCACATTTCCCTCAGCTGTAGAATCACTTTCATACTCCTGCTCATAAACTGAATCCGTCTCTGACATGACTTTGAAAACAAGATGTCTGCAATATGTATGCTGATATAAAAATGGCTCTGAATGAAATTGTGTATGCAATTGAATGTGAACTGCTTTTTTGCTCTAACAATGCTATGACCACGGGGAAAAACAAATGCACAAGGGAATATTAGGAAAGGGAAAATATCAGGGAATTAGGGACTTTGAAATAAAATGTAATTGGGTAAGGAAGGGAAAATGTATACATATGGAAACATGGTTTAGGATTAGGGGGATATTGAATGGTTTTTAAGGAGTTTTCATAGAGGTAAGGGATTAGGGGTTTAGGGATCATATGATAGGATGATGAGGGGGTTAATGAGGAAATTTGATGAGTTACTTTGGGAATGGGGGACAGCGGGAAGTGAGGAAAAGAGTAGACCTTGGTGACAACACTGTTTTCAAAACCCTAAGCAATGTTTCTTATTGGCAAAAGGGAGGTTTTTCAAAGTCTTGTTTCAATGGGCATGAGCCATGAACCCACCACATTCACCATAAAAAACTAAGCAAAAGCAATGGAGGCGAGCCTACTTGGCAAATTGATGTGAAGATTGGGTGATTTGATGAGTTTTCAAACCATTTCTGGGATCCCAACTGTGTGCGCCGCGCTCATCACCCAGTGCGTAGCGTGCTCCCTATGTGTCGCGCGCATGCAAATTTACACTGGCCAATGGAGCCCAGTGCGCCGCGCGCACCCAATGCGTCGCGCACCTTCTGTATGGGTCGCGCGCACCCTCAAGCCTGTCAATCAACCCTTCAAACGCGTCTTCTGCCCTCCACTTCACAAATTCGACTTTTGCCTTGAGAAATGATGAAAATGAATGGTCTTCCATGATTTATATGTGAAGAAAATATCTCACCAAATCAGATTTGATTTTAATAACCCACTTCATAATGTTTGGCAATTTGACATTCTTTCAGGATTAATAGACTTCTACTTTTTGGTTTCCTTCTTAAATTTGGATGAAATAATGATTTTCTTTGATACTTTTTGCAGGGATAACTGTGATACGATTTGGCAAAGGAGACCATGGTTGCGCCTAGACAATTCAAGAACTGAAATTTTTGAAAATTTATTACAAAAATGAAATGTCGACTTATCTTCAAAACATAGTTTTGAAGAGAAGTCATAATCTATCCGTATAACGATAAAAATCTTTGAGATAACAACCTATCGAGGACCTCCCGTTGGCCTGCTGGCTTTATTAGACTTTACAAAAAACAAATTGACTTAACCCTAGACCTAATGACCAAGAACACTTGTCATGACCTAGAAATTGAAACAGGGCTGCAAATGACTATTTCAAGACTTTGATTTTTTATAAATGGACCTGAGCCAGCAGTGCCAAGCATGAGGGGAATGAGTAACACAAACCTTTTATTCAGATTTATGGCATGCTCCTAACGAGTGCAAATGATTGAAACTAATGGGACACCTAAACATGAAGTGCAAAAAAGAGTTTTGATCTCTGACAGAGGCATAACCAGACCGACTCTAACAGTAGGATCACGATGAGGCAGCTAGAAGGGGCTATAACTAAATTTTTTAGTGAGCTTCCAGAGCTCCAAATTCCAACAGAGGAAGCCTCAGTACAAAAGCTTCGGAAGTTGGAAACAATGGTCAAGGAGCATAGGAAGAGGTGGGAAAATTTAGATTTGAGCTACATATGCAGATTACAGAACTCCAAATGAAGCTACAACCTACAATGCCATCCGAATTTTCAGAGAAACGTGAAGCTGAAATAAAGGCTGAAATGGAAAATATAGCCACTGTAGTCAAAGACTGTGGTCAAATTTTTGAGGATACAATGGAAATATGCACCTCGTTGTAGAAGGACCCACATGTGTAGAAGATCGAGATGGAAATCAGAGGCAAACAAATACAATTTGATGAGCTCAAAACCACGGTGTGGACCTTAGCACCTATGCAATAGTTTTCCCATCTTGAGGTAGGAAAGCTTCTGCAAGGAAATATTGATGAACTATGGTGGAAAGCACAACTACTCTTTGTGCAGACACAGCCTTGGTCAAATGAGGCCTGCCATCTCTTGCAGACAGTGGAGATACAATTCAAGAACATGTAATAGACACAGAGAACAATTGGTCTAGCAACAAAAGGGCTGACAATAGAGAAGCTCATAGAAAACGTTTGATAGACCACAACACAACTCAAAGAGACACTTCATCCATTGAAGTCCGCATACAGCGGCCTCAAAGAAAATATTGCAAATGTACCAACTGAGTGAATTGAGGACGAGTCACATCTTTGTGTTGGGGGCATGTTGGGTAGGGGTCCCCTAAGTTCAAGTTTTGTCTAAGTTATGTAAATTCTCCACATTTTGAGGAGGAGAGTACCATTACCGCAGAGTTATAAGAGTCAAAGGGGATTTAGGGTGGATTAAACCCTCTTATTTTGTAATGGAACGAGATTATTTAGAATATTTTCACCTCTTCCCATGGTTTGCAGACCATGGTATTGTAAGGGTAAAGGATATATAAAGGGATGTTTTAGCAAGTCTAAGGCATTGATGAATGTAATGTTGTGAATATGTTTTGGATATCATTCTGTATTCAAGAAAAAGGGAAGGCTCCTATAACTGTGTGTGCAGAGACCTTGGTAAGTCTATAGTTATGTGCGAAGGGTTGGAATTATTGTATTTGTGAATATTTGAGTTAATAAAGAAGAAATTGGGACAAATCTATGTATTTTTGTATGTTCGTGTAGCTTCTATGTTTTTGCTTGAATATGGTTCACTTTTGTATATTCCTTCTGTAATTGCATCGCGAAGGTTCATCTACTATTTTATATGATATATAATACATGTTAGACTAGTTATGTGCAACTCGCAAGACTGTTAAGTAGGAAAACACTCTATGACTATAACAATAAGGTTAATGGTTTTTGAAGGTTGGATTAAGCCCTAAACTAAAAGAAAACTTAAAACCACACTACATAGCCCCTCTATATGCAAAAACCCGTTTCTATCATCCCCCAATACTGCCTTGGGTGAGACTATGGTTTGCGCTATGCAGATTATTGCTGAAAGGGCTGGTAGTGTAGGGTTTTGTTGGTTAGGGAAGACTAACTCTGAACCTGGGTCTAAGACCCTCAAACCAATAGGCCTTTACATAACCCCTTGTATAATGATCTGATAATCATAACCTTTGGACCTTTAGGAAAGGTATAAAATTGGTGCTAATAACTGGCTCCAATGCGGATATTATCTTCGAGGAGGCAATAAATAACATGTAGATTGTGTTCCTGATCCATTGGGCTATTCCCAATTAAAACCTTTGAACCTGCAAACTATAACCTTCTTTTTACTGAGGTCAATCCTTATTGAACACACTCGCTAAAAAACTGAAAACCAAATCAAATTACTCAAATAATGCTCATACTATGAGCTTATTGAAAACAATCCTACTCTAATATACTAAATATAACTGCTGAATCAAGTAATTACATATTTCCAATGCAGCCAATCAAGCAGGTGGCTGTCTAATTTCCTTTTATCCTCATGGGCGTCCAACAAAAAGAAATTTTTGAAAACAAACAAATCAAACTAAAATATGAATCTCACACTGGAAAAATTACACAATTTGAGTCTGCATTCTAACTCCAAACATGTTGCAAAAGGATCCTCAAAAGAATCAAAAATGATATAGCTATTTTCCAAGTTTTTTCACTCTGACATGAAATTCCTCCATCTACATGTTATTTCTCATGCACCTCCATATGATTTCTATCATAATGTTGCAAACAAAAATTTTCTAGACAGGGAAAGGTTGTTGGTTGTAATATTATTTTTTTTATCATTTATTTCAGAGAAGGATTCCTGAAACACTACAAATGGAACAACCATGTTTCGTATAACATAAGTGACTAAGGATTCTTCTTCCCATGCTTCAATAAGAACAACGTCTTTAACTTCTAAATTTTATGGATTTGTGTATTCAAGAAATGTGAGATCCTGAGTACTTTCTAAAATTTCCAAAGAATCTGAAACAATTTTCTCTTCTTCTATGACTAAAATAGAAACTATTGATTTATCATCATAATCCATCTCTTGGTAACTTATCACCTAAACATCTTCATCATTTTTAAGAGAAGGAAAATGAATTTCAAACTCTAGATCTTCGTTTATTTTAAACAAAGAAGAAACTACTATTTGTTGTTGGGATGAAAAATCATTAAGGGTTTCTATGATTCCTCATCCATGATCTCCTCATCACCATAAACATATTATAAGTAATGAATAAAGTCTTCACAATATTCACAAAAGTTTTGAAATAGTGACAACTAAGGATGAGACTCCCCATAAGACTCAATGAATATTGTGTGAAAATCTTTAAGCTAGTATAATCTACCTAGTTTTAAGCCCTCATACCATGAACTAGCTTTGTCTACCAGGGTATCCATAAAAATATTCATTAAACAATCCTCATGAAACTTAATCCCAAACTTATATACATGCATATGAAATTTAATCAAAGGAAGTGAAACATCATCCCCATTCTGATCTTTAAATTTTGGCAAATATCATTGCCAACCTGTGCACAGAATGCGATTTGGAAAACCTAGTATATGGTCATGGTTCATTGGAGCATACATTGTAGATTTGTAAGCCTCCATGGAAGCCATATCCGTATTGTGGATTCGTTAGTGCCACTTTAAATTTTAAATTTCGTTGACAATAGAGTCACCAAGTGAATGATGTATAACCTCTCTTGTGTGTCTGATTTCTCTCCACCATCAAGAATTTGATATGAAACAATAGTAATAGGTTATGGGAAGATGAGTTGCTCTCTGTCAAGTATGGCCGCCAATATGTTATCACTCAAAAATGACCCCTTGGCTGTGAAGGAAAAAAATCCTAAGGTAACCATTTCAAACCAAGCTTGTAGATTGAAGGCTCGCCCCTTAAATCTAAAGAGGGCTCTCTCTGATAACCTAATTAGTAAACTTAACAATTCACTATATCTTCAAACCATGGCTAGATCTTTAGTGAGGTTTTTGGATTTTAAGTGTGGTGGTTGGGTAGGGTTTAAGAAATATCAACTATTGGGAAATGGAGTCAAACCTAAGTGCTTGTAAATATTATCAGTGACTCATAAAAAGCTACAGGAAATAGAGGCAAGGTAAATGATGTCTATCTGTGAATATTATCGTTGTAGTATGAAAGTGAAAAAAAGGATTAACAATCTATCACATTTGAAGCATCTAACAATTGATGAATTTCAAATGTAACTTTAGAAGAAAATTGTGAGTATTTAACTTTATGAAATGGAGCATCTAACAAAGGATGAGTTCCAAAACATTTACTTTCAGTTTAAATACTTGAATATTTACACATAAATGAACAACTAATAAGGGAAACACATACACATGAGAAACGTGAAAAACTTCAAAACATCATTGTCATGAATCTATGGTATGAAAGCACTTTGTACTTCTGCACTTGTATAATTAATAATCAGAAAATATTACAAAACAAAGCAATAGTTTCTTTTCCAAAACTTGAAAATCCAAACCTTGGTCCTCCTTTTACATTTAATTTATAGAAATATACAAAATCTGGGATCCACAATGTTTGGGTGGGAATGTCTTAATTACAATAACCATCAAGATCCAAAATAAATGGATCTAAAAAACCTCTTCACCCATCTTTAGTCTGATCCCCAAGTTGAACTTAATGAGGTGGCCATTAGCTGTTGACTTGGCATTTTTATAGGAAACATAATTTCGAAAAATCTGGCAAATTTCTGAAAAATAGGATTCAAAAAGGCATTCAGATCTCCCAAGCCATGATAGTTATGTAAAAATTGAAACACTTTTTTTTTAATCACATCATTCCCTACAAAAGGCTCTTTCATATTTGGAAAATTCATCTTCATCTTCTCGAAAACCTCGCCCAAGGTGGATGCCTAAAACAAAAAATAATTAATTATTTAAATCATGAAAAATAGGTTGAAAATATTCCTTGACATCCTTTAACCATGCTAGTTGGTAAAAAATGAGAGTAAAACATCTTTTGGTTTTTACAAATTCATCTCCATATGTTCGGAAACTGCATTTAAAAATAATGGCGAGAACAAGAAAATAATAGAATTAAAAAATCTGGAAAAAAAGGCCTCAAATATTCCTTTGTAATTTCCAAACCATGATGTCTGGGTAAACTCTTAAGGAGGTTTTTGTACTTATCTCGTCCCCAACAGAAACCTCTTTTGGTTTTTTGAAATTCATCACCAATTGTTTGACATCTATGTTTGAACATAGTGGATAAAAAAGGGAAAATGCTAGAAACTGCCATTCTAGGGCAAACTGATGTTTAAGGGTTTAATGTAAATCCATTTATTAGGCTTGAAAGCTATGTAAGAAGTCATATCAAGGTTTAATAAGGGTAAATATTCTCGAGAAAAGGATTGAGAACTTGAAAAGAAGTTTTGAAACTCATATTTTTAACCTTTTTATAGGCGCTACAAAATATTTTCGTAGCACCACTTGTAGACTTCTGATAGGCTAATTTTGCTGTAAAAGCTTAGGGACACTTAGTATTAGGTGAAATTATTATTTACAAATGTTCCTAAGATTATGTTACATTTCAACAAAAAACTTTCATAGGCTATTACATAACCCCTTGCATAATGAACTGATAATCATAACCTTTCTACCTTTAGGAAAGGTACAAACTTGGTGCAACATATTGCAGAAAAATACCACAATAGAAAATACGTAAGAAGAAAGAAGAGAGAATGAAATTGCACTAAAAAAGCACTAAATAGCTAAAGAGACCAATTTTAATTAATAATTTACTTTTGTATGCATTATTTCTTCACATGAATATATATTTATAACCCTCCTTGAGAAGGACCTGATGTGCACTACGTTGAGGTTACATAGTGCATGCACACTAATAAATAGAAAAACACTTTTCTTAATTATCCAGTAGCATAAAATTATAGTAGAAGACCCTAAAATAGGGTGAGAGTATAAAATGGGGTTGACTAAATATAACTAGAGGAAAAACCAAGTTAAAATTAGAGTGTAAATTCCTTCATGCAACTTCTAACTCAGAAATAGCAAGAAACACTACAAGGAAAATACCTTCTAGCAGAGGTTATAGTAGAGGTTTTTAGTGTTATAAAATTGGTAAAAAATGTTAAAAAAAATCCACTAAAACATTTGTTTACAATAGCGGATGTTAGTAGAGGTTTTAACAAAACTTCATCACCAACTGAAAAAATCTAGGTGGCCAGAGGGTTTTTTTTCCCCGATGCACTTCATCGAACAAGTAGCACTAGTGTGTTTCATATATATAAGCACTAGGCGACATACATAACTAAATGAATCAAGGTGTTGAATGAAAATGTTGGGAATGAGTCCCCTAGGGTCAATTTTGGGGTTAAAAGCCCAAGTTTTGGGGTTAAAGGCCCAAGTTTTGTATAAAGAATGTAAAGTCTCCACATTTTTTGGTCACAGAGCGTGAAGATGTAAATAGTCATCAAGGTTTTGTGCCCTTATTTTATGTAACTTGTGTCGGCTTTATGAGATCCAACTTTGTTCCGCGGACCATGGGATTGTATAAAAATGGAAGTCTTAGAATAGTTTAAGGTAGTTTTAGTTTTTTCATATATGTTTTGAAGAGTCATTGATGTAATGTGTCTGTGAGAGCTAAGAGTGAAGAGTCTTAGCGTAGGAAAGAGGCTCTGTAGCTGTGTGTGCAGAGGCATAGGGTAGAAGTCTACAGCTGAGTGTGCAGACCCCTGTAGCTGTGTGCATAGAGGCATAGGGTAGAAGTCTGCAGCTGAGTGTGCGGACCCCTGCAGCTGTGTGCGCAAGGTAGTTAGAGTCTATAAAGGAGATATGAACATCAATAAAGAGAATTATTCTGGAATTACTTGCATATGACCTATTTCACTTTTGTTATGAATGCATCTAATTAAGCTATTTGAATATTGGGACTTATGATTTAATGTTGTATTGATGCACGAATCTATGTGTTTTACTTGTTATATGAATGCAAGTAAGAATATCTGTTTACGCGAAGATAATCATAATGCATGTTGAAGTTATCCAATACTTAAGCTAATCTGGGTAAATACAGCAGTCAGAGTAATTATAGAGGTGCGTAAGTGTTTGAATCACCTATCTATAGCACCGCGAAGGTCTACGACTGTCTTTCGCATACCCTAAATAGGCGATTCAAACACTTACGTACCTCTGCAATTACTCTTCCTGCTATATTTACCCATATTAGCTTAAGTAGTGGATAACTTCAACATGCATTATGATTATCTTTGCGTAAACATATATTCTTACTTGTGTTCAGCATAACATAATCGCATGCATTCATAAAAGAAGTAAAATAGCTCATACGTATATAATTCCATAACAATTATCTTTATTGATGTTTAGATCTCCTTTACAGAATCTAGATACCCCTTGCACACAACTCCAGGGGTCCGCACACTCAGCTGTGGGCTTCTACCTTAGGCCTCTACACACAGAGTTGCAGAGCCTCTTTCCTATGCTAAGACTCTTTGCTCTTAGCTCTCACAGACCCATTACATCAATGACTCTTCAAAACATATATGAAAAAACTAAAACTTCCTCAGAATCTTCTAAGACTTCCCTTTTTATACAATCCCATGGTCCACTGACCAAGGGGTGATCTCATAAAGGTGACACAAATTACATAAACTAAGGGTGGAAACCCTTGATGACTCTTTACATCTTCACACTCCGCAACCACAAAATGTGGGGACTTTACATTCTTTATACAAAACTTGGGCCTTTAACCTCAAAAATTTGGTTTTAACCCCAAAATTGACCCTAGGGTACCTGTTCCCAAGAGGCCCACAACACAAATATTGTGACTCGCCCCCAAGTCACTTTGATGGCACAAATATCTTATCACGAAGACCTCCCAGCTTCACCTGTACTACTCGAACCTTGGTGATACACTACGTCGTTGCCTGCTTAACCTACTCGACCAGCTACTCTGTCACTGGTCCTACACTATTTGCCTATATTTTCTATTGTGTTTCCCGCATACTAACCAATTTTCCTTCAATGGTGGCCATGATCTCATAGGCTTCATCTAGCTAAGGCCCCAATCTGGCCTTCAGTACTGCCTCCTTATGCTATGCTGCGTCCACTTGTTCCTTCAGTGCCTTCGTTTCCTGCAGCTTCACCAACCTCTGTGTGATGGCGACAGTGTGTGCCATCGCTTTTACCTTGTCATACTTTTGTTGTAGTTCCATTGCCTCTATTTCTAGCTGATGCACATTGGGATCTTCCTACAGGCTGGCAACTACTTCGAGCGACTACTCGAAGAGAGAAGTGCAATCCTTCACTGTGGCAACTGTATCCTTGACAGTTACCTCGTGCTGCTCTCTGACTTTTGGTGGAGTCGGAGGTTGGGCCCTCAACTCAAGCTCTATGATATTAAGGTTCAACTCAAACTGAACCTTAGCCAATTTTGTCCTTGCATCACACACACCTATAGTGAGTTTCCGAATTCTGGCTTTGACTGGCGCATCCTTTGGGATATTCAGCTCCGGGACAATTATGTAGGCCTCAGCTACCACAGCTATAGTCCACACATTCTTCTCTATGATCTTCTCAAGGAGATCAATCATGGAAGTATTTTCTACGAACATCTGGGAATTGTTGACCCTCTACTCGCTGATCACATTCAGCGCGCACTGCTCTCTGGCATGAAGTTCCACGGTCACACCATCTTGTTGGGTGTGAAGGGCTTCACTTGGCAGCATGTCCAAGTTCAACCCAACCTTCTTGAGAGTGTTGAAGGCTCGCGGATCCAAGGAGCGCACCAGCTCCACTGCTTCTGAGGTCCCAGGCACCAAGCTAGTTGACATCGCACTGCGTTGTCCCACACTAGTCTGCACTTGAGTGGCCTAGAACTGCAGCTCATGTAGACATGTATGAATGGTGACTAAGGCTTGCTTCTGTTGCTGCTCAAAATGTTACAGTAGTTTCACGGTTTCATCCCTCACTGTGTCCCCAATATCATTCGGATCACCTTCAGTCAAAGTGATCAGGTCAAGTGATGATTTGCTGGCCTTGGACTTCTTCCTTGGCCCTACATTTTTCTACTCCATAGTGTGCTTAACCCGAAATGGAGTAGTCTCTGAGTATGAACCTCCTTGTCTTGATTGCTGCTCTTCTTCCTCCATCTGTGGTGAAGGAGACTTTTGACTTCTGTCAGAGTCGCACTCTTCCTCTTTTTCTTCCTCTATCTGTAGAAAAGGAGACTTCTAACTTCTATCAATGTCGTGCTCTTCCTCTTCTTCTTCCTCCACTGCTTGATTCTTAGCAGTGCACTCTGCTTTAGCTTTGTCTTCAGCCTCCTTTTTCCTTTTGTTAGCCAATTACTGCATCTTTATCTGGGCCTCTTCCTTCATTTGTTTTGTGGCAAACTTACTAGACCCAGCAAACAAGTCTGAGGTTGTGTGCCACTCTGATGGCCAACTCTCTAAGACCGTTGTGATTACATCGTCTGCTGCCAGGTATGGAAGATCATACCAATTTTACTCAGGGTCCTTCTGCGCCTAGATGGAAACATAGTAGAAGTTCACTTTGAAATCCACATATCCTGAGAACTGCTCAAAGGTAGTTGGGGATAGCCTCGGATTGTGGTTTATCAGAGCGTGGATGCTTGCCTCCATCAGCACCCAAAATATTTTAGTGTCCTTGACCCTTACAGAATCCTTGGTGGCCTAGAGCAAAGCAAACTTCATTGCTTCTGGTAGATCTAACGCGATCGGAGGAAACTAGCTGTCCTCTGGTAATTCCCATGCAACCAACATAATTGATAACATAAACCAAGTGTAGTGAAATGTTTTACTCTGGTCTTAAACTTCTCTACAGTTTGCAAGCAACTCACTGTAGAGATAGTGCACCTAATTAAATTGTATGCCTTCTGCGCACTGAGCCACTAATGACACAACTGGTGTCGTCACTTCATATATGCGACACTTCCTCATTATTTTCCTAGCCAAAATCTGGGTGGCAACCTTAATCACGGGGTCAGTTATGCTAGAAATTGAGTATCTGCATGGTTTCTTGGCAAGCTTGAATTTGTCCTTCATTCTCATGGTGAGGTCATGCTCACCTGTCTTTTTGCCAAATGCCATGACCGGATTCAACCTTGAATGTGGTAGTAATGTGACCCTATGGATCAACATATTTGTGATGTGTATCAGTTCTCCTAACCATAGGCACCCATTGTGCACTAAGCATAGCAACTATTTGATCACCATTAAGGATATGGGCACACAGTGGTAATGTGGCACCCATAGCAGGTTTAATAGTCCTCCCTTGTCCACCCCTTTAATCCATTCTCGTGGCTTAAACACGGTGACACTAGAATATATATAAAACACACGGGTCATAAAGTTATCCGTCACCAAATGGGGGAATCGATCTGTGTCCGCCAAGTCCCAATCCTCCAGCTTAAGAGCGTGAATGCACACCAAGCGCGGCCCTTCAAATGTGATCTAGTCTGGCAGCAATGGGGTATTTAGCAAAAATTTCCCTGCATTCGGGTCCTCCGGGACCTTCACCTTACCCTGTTGTGAAGGGATGTATTTGGGTAGATTTGAGATAGGGTCTACACCATCAATGTCAATGTCCTTTGTGCCCATATCCATATCTATGTCGCCCTCCTCAGATTGTAAGTCTACCACCTTGCCTTTCTCCTTCGTGGTGGGCTTTTCCTTCTAGTGCTTTCTTGGCAACTCACACACCGATTCTGTTTCTTTCTACTTATCCTTCTTTGTCTTGGGACCCTCTTTGGGCGGCATAGGCCTCGGTCTAGGTGACCTCTATGATTTTGGAACTTCTACAGAAACTTCTACACTTGCAATCTCAGGCACAACCTCCTCAAATTCCATCGGTCCTCCAATACTTTTGATTTCCACAAGCGTCGACATGAGTCTAGTAAGAAGCTCCTGGGTTGCTTTAGGAAACTTGTCAAATATTGAACTAGCGACCAAAGCCTCAAAATTTTCAAGGTTCATTAGTGCCTGATAGCTCAACACCTCAATCCTCAGAATGTAAAGTGTATTTCGTTGAGCGACCATCTATAATTTATAGGCAAATTTGAATTTGAATATGACCATTCCCCCCAAAATCTTCACATAAATGCTAGATTGCCAACAGATTTTCACATATCTCTCTCTTAAATTCTCACTTAAATGTCGCCCCCTCGCTCCACTTAGCAGTTTTCCCATTGTGAACTCATGAATAGTGACCATAACGGTCACTTTCTGGCTGCCCTACGTGGTGTCTCCTTCTATAGCACAGCTCTCTTTGTGCTTTTGTTGATACTGTGACATTCCTCCCTTCCGCACAGTTCCCCCGTCGCACAGCTCTATAACCCAGGTAGTGTAGTTTATAGTCCTGCGCCTCCTTCCAGCTGCCTAGAGCGCTAAGTTTGTGCCTCCACCATTTAGTCATCTAGATGGATCCCCAGTGTATGGCTTCAATCGGCTGCCATTTACCTTCGCTAGAAATGGCTCTCCATTCAACTTCACCAGCTAAACTGCTCCACCATCGGTAATCTCCTTGAAGACATAGGGCCCTAGCTAATGCATACGAAATTTCCTCAGAAATTTAACAAACTTGCTGTCATATAATAATACTAAATCATTTACCTTGGAGGTGCGCATTTTGATGTGTCAATTGTGCCATGCCTTTTCATGCTCCTTTTGAACTTGCTGATGGAATCAAGCCAAAAATTTATCCTCTTCCAGCTCTGCCAGCTGTGCGAACCTTTCTTCTAGGGCTCTGTGATCCACCATTCCCATGAATGCCACTATGCATAGACTAGGTACAATGTACTCCATTGGAATCATAACTACTATGCCATAAACCAGCCTGAAAGGAGTTTGTCGAGTTAGCTTTTTGCAAGTCGTTCTATAAGCCCATAGCAACGTGGGTACACACATATCCCAGTCATTCCTTTGTGCATTGCTCGTTCTCCAATATATTATTAAATGCTTCCACTGTCCCATTAGCCTACGAGTGATATGGTGTACCCTTCTGATGATTAACCTGGAACTCCTTCGTACATTTCTTTACAGACTACACCTCTGCCCATCTAGTCAAATACTCAATCACGGTGATGATGTACCATGTACTCATCTTCTTTCTTGGAGGCTGAATTGGTCCTACAAAGTCAATTGCCCACTTTTTGAATGACTGTAATGACATTTGCAGATTCAAAGGTAGCTCATCCCTCCGTGATGGCTTGCCTATCCTTTGACATGTATTACACACCTTATAATAAGCCTTGGAATCCTTATGAAGTGTCGACCACCATAGCCCAGCGCGTAAAATCTTATGAGTTGTATGTTTTCCTGCATAATGTCCTCTCGTGGCTCCTCCATGAGCTTCTGCAAGGATGCTTCTTTTTTCAAACTCAGGCACATAATGTCATAGTATTTCATTGGCCCCATTTTATATAAATGCCCTACAATGACAGAAAAGTCTGCCGCGTGCACCACTAGCTCCTTATTTTGTTGACTAGTACACCCTTCTGGAGCCATCCCCATCGTCAGGAAGTGTATGATATCTACAAAGTGATTGTCCATGACATGCACTACAAAACGTTATGCGTCAAGCAGTCCTTCCTCCAGATTAGTAGGCTCCTCTCCCATTTCAATGCACGACATATGATCTGGTCCGGCATTCAATCATCCTAATTTCACAATAACTTCGAAATCATACTCCTGAAACAACAACATCCGTCTGCATATCTCCGCCCCCCCAACATAGGCTTGTTAATCAAGTACTTCAATGTAGAATGGTCTGTATACATCTCAATGTGTCTGCCTAACAAGTAGTGTCTAAACTTCTAGAGTGCGTACACCATGGCCAATCCTTCGTGCTCTAACGTTGAATAATTCTCCTCAGCTTTAGACAATTTTCTACTTGCAAATTCTATATGGTGATCCAGCTCTCCCTCACTGGCCAGTGTTAGTACTACTCCCAGCGCAATACATGACACATCCACATGCACATGAAATTCCTTCTTCCAATCCTAGAATACTAGGATCGGCACGATGACCATCTTTTCCTTGAACAAATCTAAGCTTTAATGACACTCTTCATTCCAACAGAACGTAGAATCCTTCTTTAGCATCTTCTCCATCAGTGCGATAATCTAGGCATAGATTTTGATGAACTTTCTATAGTATCCTGTATGCCCCAATGTTGCGTGCATCTGTTTCACACTTATTGGTGCCTCCAAATTAATTATAACTGCGATCTTAGTAGGGTCTACCATAAAGCCTTGTCTGCATACCACGTGACCCAGCAAGATCCCAAAAGGGACATAGAATAAGCATTTCTTCAAATTGAGAACGATCTAGTACCTCCGACATGTATCCAACATCAAGCAGAGACTAGCTATGTGACGCTTTACCAAGCCAAACACCATCTAATTATAGAAGTATACCTCCAAAAACTTGTGAATGAAGTCTTTTAACGCTGCAATAACTACACACGAAAAGATCACCAACGCATTCTTCAAACCAAAAGGAATTACGATATACTGGAAGCAACCCCACTCCATGGCGAAGGTCATCTTACTTCTATCCTCCAGTGCGATCTTGATTTGATGGTACCTTGAGAACCCATCCGTGAATGAATATGCCTCGTATCCTCCTACATTATCTAGCACCTCGTCAATGAATGGAGTTGGAAAGGGATCATGTACGCAGGTGTCATTCAACTTCCTGAAATCTATGCATATCCTTATTTCATCCTTCTGTTTCTTGTCCTGAACTATCATTGGTTACCCAATCAGACTCTTATATTGGTTCGATGTTGCCCACCATAAGAATTTTATCCAACTCTAAGTGGACCCTTTCTTTATACTTCGGATTGAGGTGGTAAGGCCTCTGCTTGATCAGTTTCGCGTCCAGTTTTAGTGTAATTTTCATAACCGCCAGGTCCCTTATTATCCCCTTTAGGTCTAAGAACTTCATAGGTAACATGTCCTAGTATTTACGTAATAATTTAGCGCCCTTATCTACTATTGCGTCAATCCAGCAGTCCCCAATCTAGTTAAGGTTGTTGCATCCAACTTTTCATGCATCTCTACTTGACCTAGGTGTTGAATGCAAATTTTGGGCACAAGTCCCCTAGGGTCAACTTTGGGGTTAAAAGCCCAAGTTTTGGGGTTAAAGGCCCAAGTTTTGTATAAAGAATGTAAAGTCTCCACATTTTGTGGTTGCTAAGTGTGAAGATGTAAAGAATCATCAAGGTTTTTTGCCCTTATTTTATGTAACTTGTTTTGGCTATATGAGATCCAACCTCGGTCCTCCGACCATGGTATTATATAAAAAGGGAAGCCTTAGAAGAGTCTAAGGAAATTTTAATTTTTTCATATATGTTTTGAAGAGTCATTGATGTAATGGGTTTGTGAGGGCTAAGAGCGAAGAGTCTTAGCATAGGAAAGAGGCTCTGTAGCTGTGTGCGCAAAGGCCTAGGGTAGAAGTACGCAACTGAGTGCGCGGACCCCTTCAATTGTGTGCACAGGGTAGTTAGAGTTTGTAAAGGAGATATGAACATCAATAAAGATAATTATTTTGGAATTACTTGCATATGAGCTATTTTACTTCTATTATGAATGCATGTGATTATGTTATGTTGAATACTCGGTTTATGATTTAAGGTTGTATTGATGCATAGATCTATGTGCTTTACTTTGTTATATGAATGAAAGTAAGAATATTTTTTTACGTGAAGATAATCATAATGCATGTTTAATCTATCCACTACTTAAGATAATTTGGGTAAATACAGTAGTAATAGTAATTATAGAGGTGTGTAAGTGTTTGAATCACCTATTTAGGGTACGCAAAAGACAGTCATAGACCTTTGCGGTGGTCTAGAGGACGACTAAGGGAAGTATATCGATAAGCCCTAAAAGGCTTACCGATCTGCACAAAGGAAGGGTTAGGGTATAAAGCGACATCACTGCCATCTTAGGGTACGGAAACTTGGTTCCTGCATCCCCCCATACTTCTTCGAGTGAGGCTTCAGTCCGCACTCCGTGGATTGATGCTGAAAAGACCAGTACTATAGGGATTTGCTTGGCTAATTAAAATTGATAATAATAATAATAATATTCATTTTTAAGGTCACAACCAAGTCAGACACTGAATTGGTGTATGATAACCCCTTGTTTGTGGGACAAGGGACCCACCTCTGCGCAACGATTTGACTGCTAAGTCTACGAAGGCATACATACTCTACCCCCCTCTAGTTTTGAACCTATGACCTCTTAAGAAGAAACATATGCTCTTAACCGTTGAACCTAGGTCAGGGCTCATCAAGCCAACAAAAGGTTTTGTTTCCAGGATTGGGATCTACATAAAGAGATGTGTGATGTCACATCACTGGAATCCAACTAAGAAGGAGATTGAAGACTAGTTGGATAGAAAGATCCATGAACTCGCGGTACAAGAGAATAGTAATCTATGATTAACGAAAGAACGTTGATTGGACAGATATATGTACACATAGATACACGAGATCTTCTTTTGTTCCTTCCATGGTCGAATTGTATGAGTGGATCACGAAATTGGTAGACGGCCAAGGAAGGTGGAGTCTTGATAGTTCAATAGCTTGGACCTAGGAGTTAGTGCAGAGATTAGAAGCCTATGAAGGTAAGGTCGCACGCGTTGTCAATCATTGGCTTGATCATATCAAAGGAGGGTTCGTGATAGAGTTCGTAGTCAATACCTCTGTCTGTTATAGCGAAGTAGAGCACTGCTTCTTCAAGGGGGCACGAGGTAAGTACTTAAGGTCTTTAAATACTTGGATTTGGATGGTCTTGTGTGAAAATAGGGTTATGCATCTACCTTGACGTTTGGGGCTACACAAAGTGGAAAGACCTTCAGGAATAGAGGTAAAATAGGCCCTGAATATAGCCTGCTGATTGAACCTCCTCTAAGTGACAACGAGGAAGCAACATAGGCTTCTCCACAAAGTGTTGTTCAGTTGATAATGCAAGGGTTTCCACAAATACCCCATCCACCCACACTTCCTCCATCTTCACCTTCACCGCATACGCCTTTGCCTACACCATCACCACCCCACCACTATTCAATATAGTGAATTCAGTAAAGCTACCTGTGTTCAAGGGCTTGGGAAATGAGGATCCAAACCAATTTTGGTTCATCGCAAAGGCTGTATGGGAAGATTAGGGTATCACAAATGATCAAATGAAGAAAGAAATATTGGTTAGTGCTTTGCATGAATACGTGCTAACATGGTACATTAAGTACTGCACTGATGACTCTGCGTTTGCATTGGTATATATTCAGACTTCTCTAAATAAGGAATTCAATAGACCTAAGTCTGAAGTGCAATCAATTGTGGGATTCAAAGAGATCATGATGAAGCCTGGCGAGACACCTTGGGATCTGGATCAGAGATTGAAGTGTAAAATCCGTGAAGCTAACATGAATCTAACAGATGGGTAGCACTGCGAATGGTTTGTGGCTTCGCTTCTACCTCATCTAAGGGTTGCGCTATCATAGCAAAAGATTGGGACCCAGGCGGAAGCTCTCGAGATTGCGATGAGATTGGATGAGACAGCGATGCAAGATTCTAATTTGGTAGTTTAGCATATTCAAGCACAGTTGCACGAAGAAGTTTGGTTCAAGGGCATGACAAAGATTATTGTCTAGTCTTCGCAAATTATGTTGCAGCAGGGGGACCAATGCCTTTGAGGCCGGAAGCTCCAGCTGAGCCAAGTACATGGCTTGTGCTATGGTGTGCTATCTATTAGGTAGCTGGAAAACATGCAACAGACAATTTCCATTTGCTGCATAAACTTGTACAGACACCGCAATATCTCTTCTGCAACTTTTGTCAATCGGCAGGTCATGATAAGCACAATTTCTATAGTTACAAGTTAATGATGGATAGAATGCTCGCATATTGGGTGCAGGCAAAAACTCAGCCTCCGGACCAAGGTGCTGGGGGAGCGCGAGGTGAATATCAGGGGTGTTGATCAGGCCGAGGTGGAGGAGGACCTGCTAGAGGTTGGGGATAGGTCATTTGTTACAAATGTGGAGGATCGGGACACTACGCATGAGACTACCTAAATCTGACGCATCTATCATGCTGATATTGTACTCAGTTTTACCATGCAACTGAAGATTTCTCGATATTGCTAGCTAAGATACGTGAAAAGGGGGCGCAGCCGACCCAAAACCTGCAAATGATGAGGGCTAAGCCTCGCGAAGAGGATCCCAAGGTAAATATTGTGTTGCGGAGTGGGATGACGACTAGCAAAGATAAGGGGAAGCAACCTGAAGAAAGTGAATGGGTCCACAAAGCTCTAGAAAAGGAGGTCGAGTTTGATCTGAAGCGCGCATGGGAAACATTTATGGAAGCAAAGAAATTTTTTGCCAAGGCCTCTAACCTCAGGAAATCAATAAGCCCGCTGAAGAGATGGAACCTTCCATGCTTACTACTTTCTTGGAGACCTGTGTGAAGTTGTTGCATGATAACAAGGCTATGAAAGGACTACAAGAACTGATAAATAAGTGTGTCGGGAAAGAGAACGCTCCTAATGGACTGTACATAGTCAAGAAGATTGGTAAGCATAAGACAAGAATGGGGTGTGGGATGAGGCTCACTGCACAGATAGGAGAATATGGGATGGATCAAGTAATTGTGGATCTAGGGTTGGACACAAATGTTCTACCTAAAAAAATGGATGGGGAGACCTGTGCTGCAATGGTCTCCGATTCAGTTAAGGATGCCAAATCAGCAGAAAATTATCCCAATGGGAAAATTGTATGGAGTGACAATGGATATTGAGGGCACGAGTGCATTGGCTAACTTCGAAGTGATAGAGATTGCAGATGACAGCAATCCCTACCCTGCGCTCCTTGGGACCAATTGGGCCACTGACATGAATGGGGTAATAAATTTGAAGAACCAGAAGATGATATTTGAGAAGAAATCACTCCATGTAGTAGTGCCCATGGACCCTACAGAAGGACCATGCTATACTCAACTAGTTCGCGATTATGAAAGCGATGATGACTTGGACCAGACTTATAAGATAATGGAGCGAGACCAGGATTGGGTGAATCTGGCAGTAGATGGACGTATTGCATGGGACCGCAGAAGCTCCTGCACTTCAAATTCAGATGAGGAGTTGGAACATTGGTAGAACTAGCTACATGAAGTATCTATGCTGCACTATAATATGATGACCAAGTCGTTGCGCTGTGTATCATTGAAGTAAGGAATCTGCCTTATTATGATGGTTTAAATGACGTTGATAAATTTTTGGATACATTTGAGAGGGAAGTGCTAGAGAAGCATCACTTCCAGGCCTTGGATTGGGCGTTGCACGCTACGCTTGTGAGATGGTGGGGTACGCACAAAAATAATCTTGATGATTGGTGCATGTATAGAAATATGATGAGATTGCGGTTTGGTCACCCACAAGTGCTACTAATAGAGAAATATGATTGAAGGTATGATCCATGCGATCACCTGGCCAAATGGACTAAGGTCTATGGACTGGAGCCTCAGCCTAAATGGGTGCATCTGTTTTGTCATACTTTGGATGTAATACTGATGAACTGGTACTTGAAACAGAGCTCCGCCATGGCACTGAAGAATGGGATGTTTTGTGACAGGGATTCTTGATGACGTTTAGCTTTGAGGATGGGTTGGAATGTATTAACGAGGCATTGCAGGAAGCTAAGGAAGAAATCTTCAGACTACCGTAGGATCCCTTAGACTTAATTCAACTAGATTGGAACACCCAAATGAGTCATGTGCTAGAGTGCTATAATGTGATTGTTGAGGAAGAGGATGAGGACCCGAGGAACATTAACATCCCAGAGACAAAAGGTCACTTCAAAGTTGAAGGACCGCAAATTGAAAATCCAGATATCACTGCACCACTAAAAACAAGACAAGTGAACATTGGGACAGAGGTGGAGCCGAAGTTTAGAAAGATTGGACTACTAGGATGACACAATAGTAAATAAGGTCACTGAATTGCTCCATGAATACCAGGACTCGTTCCCTATGAAGCTCTCAGACCTAAAGGGGATAATAGGGGACCTGGGGGTTATGAAAATTACACTAAAATCGGACGCGAAGCCGATCAAGAAGATTCCTTACCACCTCAATCTGAAGTATAAAGAAAGGGTCTTCTTAGAGTTGGATAAAATGCCTGTGGTGGGCATCATCAACCCAATTGAGGAGTCTGATTGGGTAAGACCAATATTAGTTCAGAACAAGAAACAAAAGGATGAAATAAGGATATGCATAGATCTCAGGAAGTTGAATGATGTCTGCGTACATGATCCCTTTCCAACTCCGTTACTGATGAGGTGATGGATAATGTATGAGGACAAGAGGAATATTCGTTCATGGATGGGTTCTTAGGGTACCATCAGATCAAGATCGCGCTAAAGGATAGAAGTAAGATAACCTTTGCCACGGAGTGGGGTTACTTCCAGTATACCGTAATGTGATTTGGGTTAAAGAACATGCCAAAAATATTTTCGTGTGTAGTTATTGTGGCATTCAAAGACTTCATTCACAAGTTTGTGGAGGTATAATTCCATGATTGGACAGTGTTTGGGTTGGTAAAACGCCACGTAGCTAGTCTCTGCTTGATGTTGGATACATGTTCGAGGTACTAGATCGCGCTCAATTTGAAGAAATGATTGTTCAGTGTCCCTTTTGAGATCTTGCTGAGTCACATGATATGCAAACAAGGCTTGATGGTAGACCCTACTAAGATCACAATTATAATTAATCTGGAGGCACCAAGAAGTGTGAAATAGTTGCGCGCAATGTTGGGTCATATAGGATACTATAGAAAGTTCATCAAAATTTATGCCCAGATTACCGTGCCAATGGAGAATATGTTAAAGAAGGATGCTACGTTCTGTTGGCATGAAGAGTGTCAACAAAGCTTAGATGTGTTGAAGGAAAAGATGGTCGCCATGCCAATCCTAGTCTTCTCGAATTGGAAGAAGGAATTTCATGTGCTTGTGAATGTGTCATGTATTGCATTGCGATCAGTACTGACGCAGGCCGGTGAGGGAGAGCTGGATCACCCTATAGAGTTTGGTAGAAAATTGTCTAAAGCTAAGAAGAATTATTCAATGACTGAGCGCGAAGGGTTGGCCATGGCGTACACGCTTTAAAAGTTCAGACACTACTTGCTAGGTGAACACTTTAAGATGTATATAGACCATTCTGCATTGAAGTACTTGGTTAACAAGCCTGTATTGGGGGGGAAGATATGCAAATAGTTTTTTTCATTTTAGGAGTATGATTTCGAAGTTATTGTGAAGCCAGGACGATTGAATGTCGAACCCAATCATCTGTCGCGTAGTGAAACGACAGAGGAGCCTACATATCTAGAGGAAGTACTGCCTAACGTGCATCTTTTTGAAGTGTGTGTCACGAAAAATCACTTTGTATATATCATACACTTCATGATGATGGGGACAGCTCCAGAATGGTATACTAGTCAACAAAAGAAGGAGCTAGTGGTGCGTGCGACAGACTTTTCTGTCATTGCAGGGAATTTATATAAAATGGGGTCAGGTGAAATACTACAACATTATGTGCCTGAGTTTGAATGAAGCAACATCCTTGCTGAAGCTCATGGAGGAGCCACAAGAAAGACATTATGCAGGAAAAGCTACAGTGAAGAAGATTTTACGCACTGGGCTATGGTGGCTGACGCTTCATAAGGATTCCAAGGCTTATTGTAAGGCATGTGATGAATGTCAAAGGATGGGTAGGCCATCGCATAGGGATGAGCTTCCTCTGACTCCATAGATGTCATTACAGTCGGTTGAAAAGTGGGAAATTGACTTTGTAGGACCAATTTAGCCTCAAGGAAAGAAGACGGGTGCGTGGTACATCATCACCGTGACTGATTATTTGACCAGATGGGCAAAGGCGTAGCCTGTGAAGGAATGTACAAGGGAAATAGTAGGAAAGTTCATCTTTGAGTATGTACTGACTAGATTTGGTTGCCCAAAGATTTTGGTGAGTGATCACGGTACGCATTTCCTTAATGAGATGATTAGCGCGCTGATGGAGGAGTTCCAGGTTTATCATCAAAAGAGTACACCATATCACCTGTAGGCTAATGGGACAGTGGAAGTGTTTAATAAGATATTGGAGAATGCACTGACAGAGGTTTGCAATGCACAGATATGCGCGTACACGCGGTGCTATGGGATTACAGAACGACTTGCAAAAAGTTGATTAGACAAACGCCTTGTAGGCTAGTTTATGGCGTACAAGCTGTGATGCCAATGGAGTACATTGTACTTAGTCTGTACATAGCAGAATTCATGGGATTGGTGGATAGCAGAGTGCTAGAAAAAAGGCTCACGCAACTGGTAGAGCTAGAAGAGAATAGATTTTTGGTTGGATTCTATCAACAACTTCAAAAGGAGCGCGAAAAGGCATGGCATGATCGACACATCAAACTACGCATCTTCAAGGTAAATGATTTAGTATTATTATATGACAACAAGTTTGATAAATTTCCAGGAAAATTTCAAATGCATTGGCTTGAGCCCTATGTCATCAAGGAGATTACCGATGGTGGATTAGTGCAGCTGGTGAAGTTGAATGGAGAGCCATTTCCAGGGAAGGTAAATGGCAGCCGATTAAAGCCATACACCGAGCATCTAGCCAGATGACTATATGGTGGAGGCACAGTCTTAGCGTTCTAGGAAACTGGAAGGAGGCGCGGGACTATAAACTGCACTGCCTAGGTTGTAGAGCTGTGGGATGGGGGAACTGTGCGGAAGGCAGGAATGTCACAGTATCGGCAGAAGCGGGAAGGGAGCTACGCTATAGTAGGAGAAACCACGCAGAGCACCGAGAAAGTGACCGTTATGGTCATTGTTCTTGAGTTGATAGTGGAAAAACGGCTGAGTGGAGTGGGGGGGAGGCATTTAAGTCATAATTTAAGAGCGAGATCTGTGAAAATCTGCTGCTAATCTAGCATTTCTGAGTGGATTTTTTGGGAAACGATCAGATTCAAATTTGAATTTGCCTATAAATTATAGATGGCCACCCAACAAAAAACACTTTTAATTATGATAATTGAGGTGTTTAGCTATTAGGTGCACATGAACCTTAAGAATTTCAAGGCTTTGGTGGCTAGTTCAGTATTTGACAGGTTGCCTAAAGAAACCCAAGAGATTCTTACTAGACTCATGTTGGCACCCGTGGAAACCACAAGTATTGGAGGATCGATGGCATCTGAGGAAGTTATTCCACCAGAAGTCAGAGAGCATTGCAAGGCATCTGTCGAGGATGCAGTTGCCGTAGTGCATTCCGCAATGAAGGATTGCAATGCTCGAAGTAGTTACTAGCCTGTAGGAAGATCCCAACATGCAACGGCTAGAAATAGAGGTAAGGGAACTGCAGCAGAAGTGTGATGAGGTAAAAGCAACGGCACGCACTGTCGCCATCACAGAGAGGTTGGCAAAATTGTAGGATGTGAAAGCACGAAAGGAATAGGTAGACGTAGCACATTGCAAGGAGGAAGTACTGAAGGCCAGATTCGGGCCTTGTCTAGATGAAGCCTATGTGCTCACGACCACCATTGAAGGTAAATTGGCTAGTATGCAAGAAATATAGTAGAAAATATAGGCAGATAGTGCAGGACCAGCGATGGAGCCATTGGTCGAGCAGGTTAAGTAGGCGACGACACAGTATACCGCCGAGGTTGTAGTAGTATAGGTGGAGCTGGGAGGTTTTCACAACAAGATCTCTGCACCAATAGAGTGACTTGGGGGTGAGTCACCATATTTTTGTTGGGGGCCTATTGGGAACGGGTCCCCTAAGGTCAATTTTGGAGTTAAAATCCCAATTTTTGGAGTTAAAGGCCCAAGTTTTGTATAAAGAATGTAAAGTCTCCGCATTTTGTGGTCATGGAGCATGAAGATGTAAATAGTCATCAAGGGTTTTCACCCTTATTTTATGTAACTTGTGTCAACTTTATGAGATCCACCCTTGGTCTGCGGACCATGGGATTATATAAAAAGGGAAGTCTTAGAAGAGTCTAAGGAAGTTTTAGTTTTTTCATATATGTTTTGAAGAGTCATTGATGTAATGGGTCTATGACAGCTAAGTGCAAAGAGTATTAGCATAGGAAAGAGGCTCTGCAGTTGTGTGCGCAGAGCTCTAGGGTGGAAGTTTTCAACTGAGTGCGCAAACCCTTGCAGCTATGTGCGCAGGGTATTTAGAGTCTGTAAAGGAGATCTGAACATCAATAAAGAGAATTATTTTGGATTTACCTACGCATGAGCTATTTTACTTCTGTTATGAATGCATGAGATTATGTTATGTTGAATACTGGTTTTATGATTTAATGTTGTATTGATGCGTGAATCTATGTGTTTTACTTTGTTATATGAATGCAAGTAAGAATGTATGTTTACGCGAAGATAATCATAATGCATGTTGAATTTATCCGCTACTTAAGCTAATCTGGGTAAATATAGTAGTAAGAGCAATTACAGAGGCATGTAAGTGTTTGAATCACCTATTTAGGGTATGCGAAAGGCAGTCGTAGACCTTCACGGTGGTCTAGAGGAAGACTAAGCGAAGTATATTGACAAGCTCTAAAAGGCTTATCAATTTGCGTGAAGGAAGGGTTAGGGTATAAAGCGAAATCACTACCATCTCAAGGTGCGGAAACTTGGTTCCTACATCCCCCATACTGCTTCAGGTGAGACTTAAGTCCGCGCTCCACGGATTGATGCCAAAAGGGCCACTAGCATAGAGATTTGCTTGACCAATTAACACTGAACCTGGGTCAGGGCTCATCAAGACAACAACAAATAACATTGGCATGCAATATACTGTACCGATGCTAATATATATATAAGCCCTGAGACATTCTTGTAAGGAACGACACCGGGGGCACGCAAAAAATAATTGTTGTACCAGTGTTTTTTCTTAAACTTGTAGCATTGATGTGCATTGTTTATACAAACACCCCGGTACATTCATTATATAAAAGTACTGGTGTTGTTAGTTTTCATAATGCACTGGGCTAAAAATAATATTATTTAGCACCATGGCGTTAGTTCTATGAAAGCACTGGTGCATTAATAATTACAATGCATTGGGGAATTAATGTCAAACAATACCGGTGCTTGAAGAAATAAAATCCTTGATGCTATCATTTTCTGAAAAGGCAATAGTCATTCAAAAATATGTCATCACGGTGCTTTTATATAAAATAATGCACCAGTAAATTTTTATGTTATAGACGCACTAATTTTTTGAATGAGATTTTCTCGTTTTTAGAAACATCAACCCGTGACAATGAAATTATTGTAAATTTTCGAATTCATTATTTATCGAAAAATCAACATATGTCTTATAACAATATTCATATAAATTAAAGTTTTATCAGTGCATTTGTATACTAGATGTTTAGATTAATTTGTTATATGATCAGATTTACCATCTCTTCATTATAATATTTAATTCTCCATATATTTAATCAGTAGTGTAACATTTCATAATGACATTGGATAACCCAATAAAATAAATTAAAATGCATTTTATTATATATCAATAAGAGGCTATTTTCATACAAAATGGGAATATTATTAGTAACCCTTTGTCTTTCAATTGGGACACCTCCAAATAGATCATCATTCTTTGCTAGAACTGATGTGAGTGCTCGATCTACCTCTATGACTTGGGTTATATGGAGGAAATTTTTGTTGATTTCATCGATTGTTTTCATCTTCTTAATCTTGTTCCACTTGCAAACATAAAAATAAAGTGTAATGATTGTATCTACATTAGTGAGAATAATTAAAATTGAAATAAATAATATACATCAATGTAAATAGAATAACAATGTACCATAGCAAGAAGTGACTCATAAACTGAGCACATGACTTCAAAACCAAGTCTCATGCCTTGTTGAAACAAGTCTTCTGCTAGTGTAGTTCCATACTTTGTTTCTTGCATGTTTTGAACCCCATTATAAATCACAAATTTAATATAAAGGTTTTTGTGTTCTATTAATTATAAAGTTAGAGAAGTAAAACAACATAGATACTTACAAATTCCACAATTAATTTATGATATGTCAACATTTTCGCACAACCCTTATTTAAGTGAATGTCATCAATTATTTCGATGACTCTTATTTTTATGTTAGCACCTATTTGAAGGCATTGAAGGATGGTTGTTGTAAAACAACTTAAGATATACAAAATTGAAACCTTGAATTGTTATAAGAAAATATTAACAATTACTCACAAAGTTTGAAATCAATCATTTTCTTCCTTATCGTCATGTTTTATGTGTTGAATGAGTTCCATTTTGTTTTCTTTTATACAAGAAAATACTTGAAAATTAATATTTAATGCTAAATTATTTTTTTATATGTAGAAAGTCAATCATGATTACATACATTTGAAGCATGTTGTTGTTGATATGGCTCCTCTCGTGATGCAATTATGTCCATCTCTTGGACCATCTCCTTCTACACTTTTTTGGACATTCCTACTAACATGTTTCACATATCAACCCATTGATCATTGTGGATTATTCGTAATCTTACTGAAATAAAAAATAATAAACTATTTTTATATGATATATGACAAGCCAAATTAAATTTTAAAAAAAAGAAAAAAATAATCGATATTTAATAAATGAGGGTTTGTAGTAATATAATATATAATATATATATATATATTATATATATATAATATATATACGAAAATCATTTGTATATTTAGATTGATCCAAAAATAATTTATTATCAAGGTTCAAAATTGAAATAAATAATTATTAATTTAGGAAATTAATTAATAATTATTATTCTAGAATGATTAATTAATTAATGGAGACAATTAGAAATTAGTATATTGTTGTAACAAGATATGACTCTCCAAATGTGTCGTATCTTAGGCTCTATTTTAGAAGATTAGTTAGCTAGTTGGTTTGAATAGCATTTAATGTAAATGGACACTTGTTATTTAATAAGTGATCCATAATTAGAGGTAGTTAGGACATGGAGCTTATAAATAGCTCATTGCAAGAGTGTTTGGTTGTTCGGGTGTAAACTCTTGCAAAATCAATTATGTGTCTGAGGACACTTCTGCCATTATTGTGGTATCGGAGCTCCAGTAATGTTGCAGTGGATGTGAAGAGGAGATTCTAGCTCTACAAGTTTGTGGAAGACTCCCTTGAATTGATCAGCAAATGATTGGTATGGTATTTGTCAAGTTTTTTGTTTAAAAGGAACATAAATTTTATTAATGATTGAATTGGCCAAAGATAAGAAAAGAACATTCGATTTGTGATTGTCACAAATGAGGAAATGATCAAATGTATTGTAATAAGACCTATTGGTTTCGTTCTTAGACATCCCCTTCAGAAGAAATAAAAGTTTTGTACTGCTATTTCTGGCCTGGCGATTACTTGCACTGAAAATTCTTGATGAGAGCCATTTAGATTTTGAGTACCAGCACGCAATCGCATAACGTCGGCCCTCAAGGGCTCCACTGCCCATAGTTCTGCGTCTAAACAATACATTTGTCAATCAGATCCCTTGCTTGCCGATCTTTATCATCTCTTACATGCCAAAGTGTCCTAAGATTGCGTTTCCAATTTGATCGCTAAAGTATTTGTGTAATACTAGTAAAACTGCCTCTGAATTTAGCTCTCAAAACCCCTTAAAAACCCCTGAATTGCCAATCCGATCCAAATTACCAAAGTTCTGAGTATCAATTCAATTCGAAGCGAAATGATCAAAGGATTTCTGGTAGTAGATTCTTTTTGCAAATGAAATAGACAGTAAATAAAGAAATGAAGGTTGGGGCCGAGTCTTCGCCATTTATTTCCAGAAAGATGAGAAAGATATGATGTTCTATTCTTCGTACATAGATACATAATGTGTGTGAGTATTTATTTTTCAAATATCAGAGTGTAGAATATGATAAATTCTTATGTGTTTGCATCCAATAAATTCATTGTTGATCCTTGGTGCCGAAGCTGAAGAATCTTGGGAGTAGCAGTGTTGATGTTTGTTTCCAGATCAGAGATTCTTGTTTCCGGATTAAAGTTGCTCACGCTGATTTGGATCACCAATGCGCTGGAGTAAAGCGCCAACAGTGATTGGCCCTACGTTTCTTGTGTGTTGAAGTTGTTGATGAGTCGAAGGCCATGTCTAGCATGATCTTTGTGAGCTTTCACGCAGGGCAGTCCACAGCCGAAGCCGAAGCCAACTAAGCCAACCTACCAGCGGAAGCCAGCCAAGCTAGTAAAAGCTAGTAAAACTAGTGGAAGTCGGCGTGAAAACCAACGAGAGTTAGTCAGCACCCACGTGAAAGTTGCCAGCCTGAAAATCGATTGAAAAAAAAGTGAATGAATGTGTTTAAGATTTTAATTCTGGTTTAAGACTTTCACAAAGTTCATTTAAATGAATGAGTTTAAAAGAAATTAAAAAAGAAATAAGAAGTGTTTTGATTTGTATTTGGAGCGATAAGGTGCATTACATTTTTGTAAATTTGAAGACTATTTTGTGGAGATATAAGTGTATTATTTTGTATTTGGAGTAATAAGGAGATTTTTATTTGTAATTTGTAAATTGGAGAGATAAGGTGTGTTGGGTAATTTGTTTTTAAGAAGTTTTTTTTTTGGGGATCATCACATTGTAACTCAAAGTAATTTTACTTTGAGGGGGGGTAATTTCTTTTTTACCATATTGTGCAAAAGCACCATTGTAAAAAGTCAAATTTTGAAAGTTGCCTTGTAAAAATTTGAGAAATTGACTAGAGTCAAGTGCAAAGCTCAGTCAATTTTCTCCTGTTTTGACGACTATTCGAGGGTCAAGGCCAAGCCCCGATAGATCGTGTTTTTTGCGTGTTGTGTTGACTATCTTGTCTTTTCTGTTTTGATTCTTGGTGCGACGCTACAACGCTAAAATGTCTAAGTTGATTAATTTGTTTTCTGATTTCGACAAACTAGAAGGCACCAAATCTTATAAAACATGGCATCATCTCATCGAAATCACACTCATTTACAATGAATTATGGCAGGGAATATGTGATGGAGATGTTAAGCCAAATAAACCCACAGATGCAGCTGCACTAGCAAAATGGGAATCAAGAATGCTAAAGCCTTAGCTCTTATTAAATCGTCTGTGAATGATGAAATGTATGTCCATATAGAAAATGCTTTAGATGCATGGACTGCTTTGAAAACTTTTAAAGACCTCTTTGATACTCAGCCTGAATCAAAGAAAGTCGATCTACAATTAAAATTGTTGCAACAAAATTAACTGAAGGCGGTGATATTCTTGAATATCTCTCAAGACTTAATAATATCAGGCAAGAAATTATTAATGCTGGTTTTCCCGCAATTGATGATAGCTTTATGGTCACAATTGTAATTGCTGGGCTTCCTTCTTCCTATACGCATTTTTTAGAGACTCTACAAGTAACTGGGAAATTAGAAAAACTAAAGTTTAATGAACTTTGTGAAATGTTGAGTCAACATGATAAAACTTTTGGGAAGAAGAAGAAAGTTGGTGAAGATGTTTTTCTCACATAGGCCAGCACTAGTAAGTCATCAGCAGATAATTTTCGAGGCAGAGGCAGAGGGAATCAGAATCAAGAAGCACATAATCGAGGATGAAGCCAAAACAGAGGAAACAATTTTAACAAAGGAGGAAGAAATAATTTTCAAGGTAGAGGAAACAACCAAGGAAGAGGCAATTTTCAAGAACAAGGATATAATAATCAAGGTACAAGGCGATCTCAAAATAGAAGTCAAAGCAGAGGTAGAGGACAATCTTCAGGAAGAGGAAGAGACTTAAGTCAAATTGTGTGTCGAAGATGTAACAAAGTTGGCCATTATGCTGAAGATTGTCGAACTTCACTTAATAAAATTCCCAAGTTTCAACAGCATTCAGCACAATTTGCAAATGATCAAGATGAAGATAACTCAGAATATGTTTTTACTTCCTCACCAGCATCACAAATTTCATCCCATCTTAGAAGTGACTACGAAGATGCCTGGATCTTGGATTCCGGGGCAACTCAGCACATGACTTATCGACGTGATTTTTTCTGGAATTTTCAAGATTGCCAACTTAATTCCATTTTTCTTGCTGACGATACAAAACATACTCCTTATGGAAAAGAAGTAGTAAAAGTTTTTCTCCCTGACATTCGAGAAAAAATGATTTCCAATGTATGGTATGTACCCAGTTTCAAGAAAAATTTGCTCTCTTTAGTCACGATTCAACAAGCAGGACATCAGGTGATTATGGAAGATGGTTTAGTGAAGATTAATTCAGTGAAACAGAACTTGAAAACAGTCATGACAGGTTATGAAGATGGAAAACTGTTACGGATGAAAGGGACAGTTATTCCAAGGCATTCTGATTTTGCAGGGGCAGTGACTACAAGTATTTCACCTATAAGACTATGGCATGTAAGATATGGACATTTGAATTTTGAGAGTCTTTCTCAATTGCAAAAACAAGGAATGGTTAAAGGAATTCCCAC
>APFE030832387.1:0-58640 GCA_000404065.3 Pinus taeda
ATATCAGTGATCCGTTGTATCTTCCAGCATCATTGACAGTTTATATGTGATATTCAGACATGTACTTGTTCGATCATGATCAGATGATCCATTATGTATTTTCCAGTCATATATACTTGTATACTTAGTGGATCCGCTTGTACTTGATATGTGGACATGCGTTTCTTTCTCTGAGCATGGGTATGCCCGCCTCAGACGGTGTTTCTTTCTGATCTTCTTTTGTGGCTTGGCAGGCTGACTTCTGGTGAAGTACTCCTCAGCTTTTGGCAGGTTTCCTTTCCATGTACTTGATTAATATCTTTCGGCCATCATGTACCCCTTCTTACCTCATATATTAGGGGGCATCTGTTATAGCTCCAAATCTCACCAATATGGTTTGTGATGCTGCATTCATGGCCTAGGGCAACCCCTCCTTCCAGACCTGGTCCAAAATCTAAAAAACACTGTTTTATTCCCTGTACGCGACATTGCCCTGAGTTAAACGCGCGTATATGCGGGTTCATATATACCCAACCCGCGTATATGTATTTAAACACTTAAAAAAATATAAAAATCCTTATTTTCGGGCGGAGATAGTGGGTTTTACCTGCTGATTACCTGTTAGTGCTCGTGGCCCCAACTGTCCCAAACCAATTCCTAACTAAAAAACTACTTTGGAATTGGTATAAAATGACACCAAAGGGAAGGCCTAAAGGAGGAGAGAATATAGAGAAAGGTTATTATACCGAGATTTCCCCCTGATCAGGTCTGAAGACCCTTGTGCCTTCTACACTTCCCCCATTTTGCACAGGAAACCCTTGTTTCCTTGTGATTGGATGTTCATCCCTTAGTTATGACATCTTGGAGTGAGTATTGGAAGGAGACTTACTAGAGGCTTGAGGCGGGACGGATCCAGAAGGAGGCTGAGCTTTGAGCCTGCAGAAGTGGTTCAGGTGATATTGCTCTTTTTTGTACTATTCTATTTGTCTAATAAAGAAACACGTCTTGTTCCCGATATGCTTCTTTCTTTATGTTAATGATGTTCATGTTTGAATTTCATGTATGAATGAATGTCTAAAAGTTTATAACTAACTCCTTTCTTGTATAACATAAAGATGATTTTCACATAAATCTTTGTCCATATACTGTTGTATTCTTTGGAATTGTTGTTTTTGCAGGGCAAAGGAGTTGAAGGGACGTGAAGAAGGGTTTGGACCCTTGAGGAACTACCCAAACGTAGGACCTGAGGTACGTCCTTCTCACCTTAGAAATAGTTTTTTCTAGCATAATGGATGTGTATGTGCATGTTTCTTGATTTAGACAACTTTCAGTCTGCTAGGGTTCCATCCAAGAGCCTTAGGGGATAAAGTCCCACAACAGAAACCTCTTCAATTTTGGGCATGATCAAATCATAAGGAGATATGTAAGAGAAGAGGAGATCTATGAAATTATCTCAACATGTGATCCAGATTTAAATAGGAACACAAAAAATTACAGATATGACCATGAACACAGAGATGTAGCGGAAATAATACTTCATTTCATTAATGTAAAATACTGAAATATGCTTACAAACAAAATGGAAATAAACTAGCTAGGGCGATGGTAGCTTATCTCTGAGAAGAGATGTGGTGGCTACATGCCTCTGAACTGTGTTACAATGAGGCTCAAAGGCCTCTTTATTGTTGAGAAATAATGGAAAACCCTTAACATCCCAAAACCTAACCCTATAAGATGAAACACCAAATTGTGGGCCTCGTTTTGGGTAAGTTAGTACATCAACTTTCCTAGGTCATAACTTTGGCACCTGATCTCCATTTGACACATACAATAGCTCATTAGAAAGATATATTAGAGAAATACAACTCTGGGAATAGCAACATCATTTCTGGACCCATGTTACTCCCAGTTTTCCAAAAAACATCGTTTAGGGCCTCAAAACGGCTCCAAAAGTTTAGGACCCGAAAAACTGATAAAAATAGTAAGTTGTGGTACAAATACGGAAACTAAAAAACTGAAAGAGACAGTTGTGGGGGTCCAAGTGGGATAGGTGGGTGGCCACCAACATCCACCTGGATCATTCCTCCCCCCTTAGGAAGCAATGGTCCCCATTGCGTTGAGTTCCTCCATCTGCTGAACTTGGTCCTTCGTGCGCTGTTTTGCAAGTTCTGATGTGTCTCGTAATGGTGGGAAGCTTGGTCGACAATGGTCCACATTGAACACTCGATGCAAGTGAAGGGATGGAGGAATGTTGTGCTCTAAAGCATTATTTCCCACAGCCTTGGTAATGGTGTAAGGACTATGTCGGCGTTGTCGGAGCTTCCGATGGGCTCTTGTAAGGTGTTATTTCTACAGATGCAACCAGACTTTGTTGCCCACTTGAAGTTTATGTGGTACCCCTATGGATGAGGAGAAGTTGTTTCTGCGTTCTGTCATGACCATATCCCTTTTCTGCTGCTGCTGCGTGGAGGAACCCTTCATGGGGGTCATGGATGTGGCTATGATTTTCCCCTTGCTTTGGGAGTGAACTAGACAGAAACTAAATTTCCTAGTCTATGAGATGAGCTTGCTACCTTCCTTAGCAGTGATCAAAGAGGTGGTGGTAGGTGGGGCTACCTCCGGTATCCTTTATAATGAATCACCCAAAGAAATAATGACAACGCAAGGCCTTGAATCATACACAACATGTCACCTCCACAAGTATGGCTGGCCTAATAGTACATCACAAACATCCAGAGGTGTAATATCATGCAATACCTCGTCTATGAAGGGCTTGATGTTGTAGGGAAGGTGGCACTGCTGGCGAACTTTCAGATCTCGTCCTTCATGAAGCCACCCGATATTGTACGGCTGTAGGTGTTGTGTAGTCGGTAGGCCCAATTGCCTCATGACCTCTGCTAAAATGAGGTTCTTTTGGCTACCACTATCGACAATGAATTGCAGCAGCGAACCCTTCACCCACATCTGTGAGTGGAAAAGACGTTCCCCCTCCTCTGGATCTTCAAGCTCATTCTTCTGGATCTTGGCAGTGGCAACAATGACGCTGGGCTCTACATCAATGATCTACTTCCCTTTTCCATTCCCCTTGTTGATTTATGTCTCAGGGTTGGAACATGCATCTAATTCTGAATCCTTCAACTTGGCCACCAACGACTCCTTGCTCTGACACTCACTTGCGTTGTGACTGGGGCTCTTATGGAACTCACACCACTTTCCTGTGTCCTTCTTCAACTTCGTGGATTTATTCTTTTCTTGCGGCTTCGATGGGTTTTCTTGGGTCACCCCGATTTGGCTTTGTCCTTTGGTCTTCGGATTCACAGATCCAAAGTCTTGCTTCTTCTGTTTGAACTTTTGCTCGATTTTGACATCATATCGATACGATGTACCAAGCGAGGAGATGTTCAAGAACTCCATCTCTTCCTGGATGTATCTATGTAGGCAGCCATAGTATTTGAGTACCAAATGCAGATCATAATCTTTGATACCCAACTGTGTGCGAAGGGTATGAAAACTGTTGGTGAACTCTGGCACATCTTGGTCCCTTCCCTGTCGCAGCATGGTCCACTTTATGTATTTGTCCTCATAGCTTTTGACAGGGTAGTACTGCTTGTTGATGGCATCCCGGAATGAATCCCAAGTGGGTGTGGTTGATAATAGTGAGCCTGTGCTTTCATCGTTTTGCTTGCAGTAGGTTTCCCACCAGTCCTTGACGTAGGGGGTTGCTTCGAGAAGAGTGAAAATAATCTTTTCCTGACTCAAAAATTCATGAATAGAAAAATAACCCTCTAATAGATTTAACCATTTATCTATGACATCTACGTCTATTTGACCCTTGAAGATGGGGATTTCCAAATTAACTTGTACCTTAAAGGGCGTGGCATTTCTAGAGGAGCTGCTGGAAGCCGATGCGTCGCCTCTGGGTAGCCGCTGAAGGATCTGGGCAAATTTGTCCATCATTATGTTCATTTGTCGCTCGAAGGATTCTTCGAGCAAGATTTTGATAGGATCTCCTGCCCCCTCATCTTTCTTCTCATTCGCCATGGGAGGCCGTCGGGATTTGCGAGGTTGGTCTTGCAAAGGTTCAACCAGTTCAAGCCCTAACTCCTTATATCCCGACCTCGTTGGGGACATGCAAATAAAAATAGAGAAAAAGCAAACTGCTCTGATACCACTGATCTATATTTACATAGGAATGCAACAAATTAGATAGATAACCATGAACACAAAGATGTAGCAGAAATAATACTTCATTTCATTAATGTAAAATACTAAAATATGCTTACAAACAAAAATGGAAATAAACCAGCTAGGGCAATGGTAGCTTATCTCTAAGAAGAGATGTGGCGGCTACATGCCCCTGAACTGTGTTACAATGAGGCTCGAAGGCCTATTTATTGTTGAGAAATAATGGAAAACCCTTAACATCCCAAAACCTAACCCTAGAAAATGAAACACCAAATTGTGGGCCTCGTTTTGGGTAAGTTGGTACATCAAATTCCCAGGGTCGTAACTTTTGCCCCTGATCTTCCTTTGACGCGTACAATATCTTGTTAGAAATATCTATCTAAGAACTACAACTTTGGAAAGAGAAAAATCTTTCCATGGACCCATGTTGCTCCCAATTTTCCCAAAAAACATCGTTTAGGTCCTCAAAACAACTCTAGAAGTTCAGGACCCAAAAAACGGCTAAAAATAGTAAGTTGTGCTACAAATACGGAAATTGAAAAACTGAAAGAGAGAGTTGCTGGGGTCCAAGTGGGATAGATGGGTGGCCACCAACATCCACCTGGATCAACATGTCATGATGGAACTTGTGAAGGCCATTTTTCTTCTAAGAGGACAACCTACAAGATTCTTTAGGAAGGATACTACTAGCCTACTCTTCATCAAGATTCCAAGAGATACAATGCAAAATGTGGTGAGTGTCATAGTATGGAAAAAACTACTAAGAGGGATGAGATGCCCCGACAACATCAAGTGACTTTTGAGACATTTACGAAGTGGGGCATGAACTTCACTGACCCCATTGACCCTCCATATGGATAGAAGAAGTACATCATTGCTTTCATAGATTATTTGACCAAGTGGGATGAAGTGAAGGCAATCAAGAAAGAAACAAAATAGAAAGTAGAAAAGTTTATAAGAGAGAACATTTTTTACAAATTTGGTTTCACAAAGGTACTAGTGAAAGACCAAGGTTCACAATTCACTTCCAATCTAATAGAGGGGATAATGAGGCAACATCATACAGACATATAAAATCCACCCCATATCACCCTCAAGCCATTGGGAAAGTGAAGGTGACAAATAGAAAATTGGAAAGTATTCTAACTAAGGTAGTTAGCAACAGAGAGAAATATTGGGACCAAAGGCTTGTTGATTCCACTTGGGCCTATAACACTATGTGGAAGGCCACCATTGGGTTTACTCCCTTTGAGTTGGTCTATGGAAATAATGCCCTATTGTCCATTGAATTTAAGTACAATACATTAAGAAAGGTAGCAAAAGTTGACATGGACATCATAAAAGATTAGGAAGGGAAATTACAACAACTAAATGCACTTCATAAACTTAGGATGTAGTCTCTAATGCACGCTGAAGTAGTTCAAATGCAAATAAAGGTTTGGCATGATAAACACATAAAGGCTAGAACCTTCCAAGAGGTTGATTGGGCCCTCTTGTATGATTCTAAGTTCAGATATTTCAAAGGAAAACTCATGAACAAATGGCTGGGACCTTATCTGGTGGAAAACTTCTACAATAATGGCTCAGCTTAGATGAGGACAATTGATGAAGAAAAAATCTTGCCTCTAGTGAATGGCTATATATTAAAGTTTACAAGAAGCCCCTCCAGACCAGGATGAGTTTGATGATTCAATAAGAAACAAAATAGATGTGATTGAGAACATTAAAGTTCTCAATCCATTCAATCCTTGATAAAACATAAATCAAGAAAAGAAAAACTGAAAAGGAGTAAATGAGAAAAAATGATAGGTGAAAACCTCCCTTGAGGCACCGGAGGTAGGAACATAGGCTGAAAAACTCCCTGAGATAGCCAATAAGCTTGAAGAAAAGAAAAATAATAAAAATAAAAGATCCCTAGGTGAAAACCTCCCTTGAGGTACCTGGGGCAAACCAACTAAGGTTTAAAACCTCCATGAGGTAGCTAGTGGGCCTCATAATAAAAAAAATAAAAAATAAAAAAAATAGGAATAAAAACAAAAGATGAGGACAAAAATTCATTTTTGTTTTGGTTGACAACAACAGAGTTGCAAAAGTATGGTGAGTCTGTTGGCCCTCGCTTCATCCTCTGCTTTCATTTCTCCACCACTTCCTACCCTTCTCAATCTCATCCCTAGATCACCACTTTGAGTACCTTGAAATCCCACTCGGAAACTAAAACTGACTGGAATGGCTCACCTTCTAGTCGAAAATATTTCTTCCCCCAACAACCTCAAGCAAAAACATTCGAAAACTATAGACATTTGATTTATGTATGACAGGACCTAGATATTTGTCACACACCTTTGGCACAACATATCTCGATGTCCCTCTCCCACCTGTCATTCATACATGGTCGTCTGCTTTGGGGTAAGGTTTTGCAAGACCAAAATGAGAAACTTTTGGTGTGAAGTTGACATCTAGCAATATATTGTGGGGTTTGATGTTGAAATGTATAATGCATTTGTCGCAATCCTCATGTAAATATGTAATTCCATGAGCAACACCCAAAGCAATTGTATACATTTGTTCCCATGTTAAGACTTCCCCATTCTCTTTTAAGCCAAATATAAACTTCTCGAGAGACCCATTAAGCATGTACTCATATACCAATGCACTTGTAAAGCTTTCAAAGCAATACCCCAACATGTGAACCAGATTAAAGTGATATATGCTTCCAATAGTGGCCTATTCATTCATGAATTGGGTTTCACTGTGCCTGTGCCTATCAAGAATCTTGACAGCCACTAGAGAGCCGTTCTAAAGCTTCCCTTTATACACCACACCAAAACCTCCTTCTCCTAATTTTTCAGCAAAGTTGTTTGTGATCTTCTTGAGTTGAGAGTGTGAGTAGTTGATAGGCATTTCAAAAGCATATTCCCTTAGAAATTCCTCCACCTTTAAAATAGGGTTACAACGAGAAGTCAATTTTCTATTCTGTGCATAATACACTGGGAATAGTACCGCCATTGATGTGAGTGCAAATCCTCCAATGGAGAAACTTGTTGTTGGATGAAGAGATTGATATCATTGCGATCTACTTTTTACTCCAAAGAGAATCATATTAATGGAAACAAAATGAAAATTATATTGACATTAAAACGGAGATACTGAATACTGGTAAGAAATCATATTTACCTATTGTAACATCTGACATGTTTCGACCTCCTGTATCACGAGTACCTCCAACAAGCGACCGTTTTTGGTAAGAGAATGCATACTTTGATGCACCCAAACAAGAGTGCTAGTAGAAAGGAGGGACCATTTTTATCTTTATAGATTGAGAGAATTCAAGCGTACCAGTAGCGTTGCTAGGGCATATGTCTGGATGATAGGTGCCATCGTGAAAATAGCAAAGAAACCTTGTTGGATCTGAAATGTTATAGCCACATGTCCCATTACTTATTAGGCAAGCACCATAGCCTGGAGCTCTGCTCGTGTTGACATACCGTTTGAATTGGAAATCCTCCACTAAGAATCTCTAATTGATATGTAGAGAACCGGTCTATTTTATTTAGAAGTAGTGAATTGATAGTTGGAGATTGATTTGGCAGAAGCATGTCCTAGATTCTGGAGTAGGAAAATAGTACCAATCATCGCCACACAAATGCCACTTTCGAAACTTCTCCATGTTTATACTTTCATGATAGTTATTCCAAAGCGTGAGATTGGTGTAACCAATGACCATATGATATCGGAGGCTAGACAACCATAAATGAGAGTAGTTACCTGAAAAATTGCAATTTCCCTCCCACAAATTGTCCTTAACAATTGCAATATGATTAATTTTGGTATTACAGGCCAAGAAAGAGGGCTCAAATATACGATATTGTTGTCCATTGATATTAATAAGAGGATAGCCACCCACATAATCACAATGGAGCTGAAAGTGAGGGTCACCACAACCGCTGTCATTTTTCCCAAAAGAATAGCTGAATCGAAAGTCCCCACATGTATTACCAGAAATATAATCGTGGTAGTGATCGCCGATACATGGTTTTCAGGAGCAGAGGAGGAGAAGGAAAAGATAAACAATGAGAGGCATTGCATTTGCAGGAAGAAGATTACATCTCTTGATGCCCGACTACTATCCTTAGTTGGAGTCTGGAGACAAAAAATAAAATTCACAAGCGAGCTGAACCTATACAGAGGGAGAAAATAGCAAAAGACGTATGAAGGGTCGTTATGCAAATACATGAAAAAGAGGAAGGAGATGGAATTGTAAATAGCATGGAATCACTTTTGTTGACTTATTGTCCAAAATGACTTCTGGTAGATTGTGACTTCAACCTAATCCTAACGAATGACTTCTGGTGGATTGTGACTTCAACCTAATCCTAACGAATGACTTCTGGCGGATTGTGACTTCAACCTAATCCTAACGAATGACTTCTGGCGGATTGTGACTTATACCATATTTAGAGGACAAAGAAAAAATGCTTGGGAAGCTATATGAACTCTTGTAGGATGCTACATGACCTTTAACCACCTATAACAACAACATCCAACCACCTACATTAATAGTATTTTAGCCATTTGAACAAAAGATACTTGGAGCAACAACAATAGCCATGAAATGATTCCATAACTATTAGTAGCAACAATAGAACCTACACTGGTTCATCAAGGGTAGCATAAAAGTTCAAAACTTTAGGATCATCAAAGAAAACCTCAATAATTACATCAAAAACCTCCATAACATTGATAAGAAAACACTAGAGATAAGCCCCAGGTATGCAACTCTCAGAACCTCCCCTTCAAACTTATTCTAGCTTGAAGAAACATTGAAAGTGCATGAAAGAAAAATTTTTATAAGACAAATTTAGTTAGAGTAGCCTTAGCCATAGTTCATAGTTAGCTTTAGCTTTTTCCAAAGGACACCAACACATGTGAAAGGAGGATGAGACAAAAAGGAAATAACTTGATTGGGTGGGTCGATGTTGCTTACTCATTATATAACATGGAGCCCAGGAGCATGATGTTGTAGGTGGTATCCATCTCACTTAGCGCACTAAGCCCTTAACCTTGAAAAATGACCACTTAAGTGAGATCCCTCCAAGTCTATTTTTGTATTAAAGTCTAATTTAAACACCAAGGAGGCCCCGCGAGTGCTATAGGAGGTCGACCCATCCAAAACATTTCCAAAACAAGCTGCTACATGAAGCTACAAGATTCTATAGGCAATAGCTATAGGAAGTTGTCAGAGTGCTACAAGAAGCCCAATTTTTCTCAGAAAAACCATCAAGCCTCACGAAAAAGGGAAGAATCATCAAAGGAAATGTAAATGAAATTTCTCCTCACCAACACTTGGTATAAGTATTCAAGAAAGCATTTTTATTATCATAAAAAGGAACTTTGTAATGTATAGTTTAAATTTCAGTAAGGGTAGTGGTTGAATCGGCTAAGCATTTTCTGAAGGATATGGTGTGTTGAGCAAGGTAGGGGTGCATTTTTTAATTTTCCTTTCTTCAACCTTGAAAAAAATATCAATTTTCCTCTGCTACAACATTCACCACTATACATGAAAACCTAGGATCCTATAACAACAAAAGAAAAATACCTTGTTCCATTTAGATTAGAACTATATTAAGCCATAGGAGGGGGATTTAGGAGAGGAGAGACTATATGCCACTCTAAGATCCATCATCACTCTGACATTAGAAATAATTTTTCAAATTGTTAATGGATAGAGTTTGTCGAGAAGCTGAGAGGCTTTAATGATAAAATTGCTCAAGAGTTTGCCTCAAATCTCCAACAACTAGAAGGTCATGAAGTTATTACTATGCTTAGAGGCCTCATCATCTATCTAAATGAAGAAATTATCAGTGCAGTCACCACAATCCCCATGGGGGTCAAATGGAACAAAGATGAGTCTTGAGGCCAATAAAACCAAGAAAAATTTCTTCCTTTATAATGAGCAACCCATAAAGGGTAAAATGAAGTGAGAATGGAATTCTTTCCATTCCCTTGGGATGAGATGGCCTACCATATCCTCAAATATATTTCATGTGAAGGAAGGCTTAGCATTACATATGCATACCATTTTAGGATGCTTTACCAACTCAAATTTCAAATATATTTACCTACCCAAGAGAGACTCAACATTCCTAATTTCCTCCTTTAGTCTACAAAATGAATGGGAATAAGGGTGAAAGGAGGAAAACATCATTACCTCACTCACCATGGATTGATCATATTTATAGTCCTAGATGCCTTGGAGAGCTTACAAAACCCTATTTTGTGGACTAATTTCATATACATGGGAAAACAAGCCTTTTTTGAGACCCAAGTTCAACTTCAGTTAGAGCTATAGGGGGCAACAATAGAAGAGGAAATTGAAGTAGAAGTAGAAGAAGAAGTTTATATTGAATGGGAGGAATCAAAGAAATAATAATAATAAAAGATATAAAAGGAAGCAAAGGGACAAATAGATAGACAAGTTGGAATAGCGGTAGAGGCAGAAACAACTAAAGAAGGGTTGGATAAGCTCAATATGACAAAATCAAAGGCTTAAGAGCCCCAAGAGGCTATTGAGACATCATATAGGCATACAAAGAAGAGGAAAATCGGGGAAAAGAGAGTAGTCTAAAAGAAAACTTAGAATAAAAAGAAGTTGTTGCTACCCTAGTATCCTTGAGTACCTTAATAAAACCTAAAGTAAGGAAACCAAGGGAAACCCCTCTTTACTTCAAAAGAAGAAGAGCACTAGAATAAGGAAAATAAAAACTCATCCACCTTCTCCCACCCCAATCACCACTGTAGAGTCAATTATCCATAAGGAGGAAGAACCTCCATGACACTCAAGGGAGAATAACCATAGGCTCAACTAGAAGGGCCAAGCACTAAAGGAACAATGTTCCCAGAACAACCCACAATTCTACAAGAATAAAATGCAGAGCTATAAGAAAAGAGTATGTAACAACAGGGAAAAAATGCATAGTTATAGGAACCAAATCCTCAACGGATATATCATATTATTATTCTTGGATTGATGTAGGGAAGGTGCCTCCTATCCACCTTGTATTAGTTATGTTGTTTAAACTAGAGGGAGAGAGAGGCATAACTTATAGATGGATGCAAATTGCAAAGTCCAAAGGGATTGATGACATTAGAATTAAGGAAAAAATATGAAGAATAAGGGAAAAGAAATGGGAAACCTTATATTCCATGAAGCAAACATAAGGGACCATCTACAAAAGGAAAACAAGAAGCTAAGATCCAAGTTGCAACAAACATAAAAGCTACTACAAGTGAAAGAAGGCCAAATTTCCACCACGGCTAGTATACCCATGGAATGTATACATCATAGAAACCATTCACAAACTTATTATCTATTTCTAGAAGATTAGTGGTGTTAGTTTCTTATCTGGACTTTGGCACAAAAAGGTTCACTTCACCTACAAGATGTAATAAAATTTGTTTTTTTTTTTTTGTCTCAAATGTAGTAATGAGGATAGAGCGAGAATTGTAGAATTTTATATGCATAATCTAGTACTCCCTATCATGACTATTTGGAATCCAAATTCTCAATTGGATGATGTACAATTAATGGCTCTAGCTTCATGGCTGAGCCATGAATAAATCATGGTAGAAGAGATCAAAATAATATTATCCAAAAAGCTAGAAGAACCAATATGGATCATGTCAGAACTACCAACCCCACATCTCATGATTTCCATCACAACCTCATAGCATAAAATCCTAACATGGAAACAATCTATAAAGAAAGGGAAGAACACACAATCCTTGACTTTGAAGAAACTTTTAGATTACTATGTGAGGAATGCTTGTAGGCATGCCTCATCCATATATTTTTACTTCATTGATGCATTCAAAATTGCATGTAAAAGAGCATGTAACCATAAAATGCATACACACAACATAAACGGGAATGAAAGGCAATCATGAGAAGCAAGGACACAAACAAGTTGATAATGAAGTTCACCCAATGTGGGATATGTCTTCGAGACCTCCTTAAGGTGCGGAGGCCTATTTCAATAATCTTCAGTGAAATAAAATTACATGCATGTACAAAAAGACAACTTATACCTCCATTTCTGAGGGTGGTTTGAAAATGTACAACTCTATTGAAGAAATGGATTGCATTGCTGAACTCATGAAGAAAAATTGTGAAAAATGATTGTAAACTTGACCCCTTTCTGCTTCGGTCAAAATATATACTCCCAAGAATCTCAAATATTCCTCAAAGATTCTCTCTTGGAAATGGGCGAAAAATCCGCTCCATAGATGAAAAATGGATAGCATGGATGAACTCCTGGCGAAATTTTGGTTTAGATGAGTATAAACTTGACATGAATTTGACACCTGTAAAAATTAGCTGCAAGGAATCTAAAAGATTCCTCAAATATTCTACATGGGAAGATACTGTGGAATATTCCCTTGGAATATTCTCTGAATATACTCTCAAAATTCGCGCATTATCACGGTTCTAGCTTGCAGTTATGGTGTTTAGTTCCTTTACCTGCCTACTTGGTTCCACTCTACCATCTCTGCCCCCAACACAAATGAGTTTGGGTATTTTATATCAATTTCGTGGGTGGATAAAATAAGGCCCACATGGGGTGCACCAACTAGCCCAAGCTTGTTAGGTCATTGGTTGGGCGTATGTCCTGGGGTCAATCCCCTGCTGTTCCAAATGTAAGATCAGGTTGTTATTTTTTTTTTTGGCGGTTGGTGTTTGTATTATGGGTGGTTGGTAAGGGTTTTGGCGTGATGTAATTTTTGGAGGGCCACCCGTTGGGAGTGCCGACCTAGTTGGTCAGGCAGGTTTGAATCCCATCGACCCTATATGTCATATCATTGGGCGGGGTGTAGTTCATCCATGGCCCCCACCCAAAAATCTAGTGGCTAACATGTTTCACTTGTTTAAAATAAAAATTATTAGAGAAAAAAAAAGAGGCATCAACCTCGATGGACCCTCCCAACCCCTGGCCAAATATTATATAATTATATTATATGTATATATATAACGACCTCTTTTTTTTTTCTTTAATAATTTTTATTTTAAACAAGTGAAACAGGTTAGCCACCAAATTTTTAGTGGTAATTGGAAAAATTAAAGAGGTGACAATTTTCCCCTTTCTGACCACCAAAAACCGTCACTGTGAAGTGCCATTTTTTCACTTGGTTAAATCACGCCAAATTTAGTGGCTCTACTATATTTAGTTGTCTTCCAAATTTAGTTGGCGCTTTGCTAAATTTAGCTAGTGGGCCTAGTTGACCAAAACTTTGACTCGCCATAACTTTTGCATACAAACTCGGATTTTTTTTTCGTTTTCACAGTTGGAAATCTTGTGAAAAGGGATTCTATCTGACCGTGGTTTCATAACAATAGAAGGATGCTTATTTTTTAGCCTTTCTTAAGCCCTTTTTGAATTCTAAGCATTTCTAGATCCACCTAGATCATTCTACCCACTAAGGAGTTTTTGGTCCTCCACAAGCATGAAAAAATCCTACAATATGTTATACTCCCTCATCTGCACAACAAGTTCCCTAACATGCCACAATTACTTCTCCTTCACCTTTTTTCTCTGGAGCCATCAATGATGAGCCGACACCTATGTCCTCTACAAACTTGGAATACATCTTTGTAAACTACATGTTCCTTTACATGACCCAAGCAAGGCCATACTTTCCAAGAGTTTATAACGCACTCTTTATTCAAGTTTACATCAGAATCATAACATAAATAAATATCCAAGCTATAATTGAAAAAGGCCAAAGGCATCATCATGTTGCATTCATAAGCAATGGGAAAAACTTCATCACTTTTACAATTTTTTCACAACATGTGGTTTACATAATGTGGTCATTTTCAACTACTTAAAAGTTCTACCCATTTCTTAGCTAACCAGGGGAACGAGTTATCGTCTTGTAGCCAATTTTCTTCATTGACTGGTCCTTCCTCCTTCACAGGTCCCTTTTGGTCATGGGATACCTGACATGTTTCTCTTTGTTGTCTGTCCTTATTGTAGTGACTCCAATAGTCCTTCCTCCTCCAAACTTTCTTGACCTTCTTTGAATGCTTATTCCTAGTGTGACCCTTATGAGGAGAACTTCTTGTGGAATACTCACTATCACTGAAATGTTGTGATGTAATCTCATCGTCTGTCATTTATTGGTCACTGATTGTCTTGGAGCATTCTCCAATCTCCTTTCTAACATAATCAAGTCCTGTAGAATGAGGCAATTCCTCCATTTTTATACGATTCACAATTACTTGATCATTACTACCAAGGCCCTTTCCTAGATAACCCATTTTACTCATTAACTTTGAACTAATTCTTGTAGTATGTTTCTCAAAAGATGTGAAATCATCATAATAAAGAGAACATGGAATTGAAGAACCACTTTTTACCTCAGTCTTATTAAACTACAAATTTTCCAAGGCATCCTCCTTGGCTTGTAATTGATGTCATAACCTTTGTCTGTCCTCCTATGTTTCTCTTAGGAGTCTCCTTAGTTCAAAATTATTTTCTTGTATTCTTTGGTTAATATCCTCAAGTTCATGGAGCCATGCATTTTATGGTGCTCTTTTTATCTTTGGCACAACATCTGCTAAAATCTTTATTTCATCACCTAGATTGGAACCCAAGTCAATATATCCATCTTCTGCAATTACGAGATTGCAATATTAATCTCATCACCTGAGTCAGGTCCCAGGTTAGTTAGTTCAATATGTACAAATCTAGTAGCTACAACCTTCTCACCATCCTCTGATTTATATTCTTGGCTTTGTTACAAAGTTGCAACCATCTTCTGCTTCTCCTTTCTGCCATTCCTCTTTGGCCTCAATTCCAGGTGTAGTTTCCAATAATGTTCCTCATCATGCCCTTCTTTCTCATAATATGTACAAGAGGGATTCTCATCGTTTTTCCTTGTTGTTGCTTCCTTCTTTGCATAATCCCCCTATTCATATTTTTCCTTGGTTTCAAGAAGTACAACCTTCTCACTAGCTTCATCAAGGGTTTTATGTTCAAATAATAACAACGAATGATGCAAATAACTATGAAAATAACCAATGTATTTCATCAATGTCTCAGAGAGTCTAATGGAACATTCCATGCAAAAGATTTTTTCCTAAAATCCTTTGTAAAATTCTGAACATTTTGATCTTTACTTTGTTTCAAATGTTTTCATTCCATCATGTCCTTTTGTCTGTAACCCAATGGGTAAAAGTATCCTCTTAAAATAGAAACAAACTCAGACCAAGATGAAAGAAGTTTATGATTATTCTTACCACCTTTTTGCAGCTTGCTTTCCCACCATACGAGAGTAGTTCCACTCAATTGAAGGGATGCTAACTTGATCTTGGCCTCATTCTCTTTGATTCATTGTATACGGAAATATACTTCAACTTGTACGGTCCATTTATCTATATTTATGCATTAGATTCTCCATTAAACACAGAAAATCAAACTTGACATCCAACTTTAGAAAAGGATTTTTATGATTTTTTCTACTTTTAGAGTGATGAGAATATGAGGAGGAAGTGAAGCATTCACTAGCATACAGAGATGGGGGTTCAGGAGGATCTTCTCCTTCTCCACCTTGATTTACTAAGGCATGATCATATGGTTCTTTATTCTCCTACTTTGCCATTATCTTCTCATACTCTACAAACATTTTGTCAACTTGTTCTGTCATGGTGTATAAGACCTTGTGAAAATTTTTCTTTTCCTCTAACCGAGCTGTTATACGGGAATAGCGTCCAAACGGATGCTGCTATTCCCACTAAGATGGGTGGCTATCTTAGAAACAAACAATCAAAGTCTACTATTGATTCCTTTTATGAATATAGATGAGAGGAGAACCAAGAGGGACAACCTAAGTCTTGCGCTCGATTTCCTCCCTTTCTTGATAGAGTTTTTCCACTTGCTCTTTGTCTACTCAGCTTCAAAAGGACCTGTAGAATCACAAAAACATACTACTATGCAAGAAACAAGGATCTAAGTTCATAAATAATGCAGGATCAGATGTACATTAACCATATACAAGCATATATAAACAATACACAAGAATATGGAAGGAAACAAGAATAGCTTTATTCAGATAAAAAGTACCAAGAGGATTACAACCATGAGCAGATCTGACCCAGCATCATCCTCCAGCTAAGAAGCCCTTCTTCACTTCAAGAAAAGCAAAATCACCCAACACTATGAATGTACACCAGAATACCAACAACACTTCTCTATAATTTACAAAATTCCAGCCCCTGGATCTCTGTGATGAGGGATCCATATATAGATGATTACATAGAGGTGAGTCATCTTTTTGGATCTTAATTAGTGTCATCTCTCTGATAGTTCCTCCTTCCACTTGGAGAATGAAGATCTCTTACTCATCCCTAGTCGAAAATGGAGTGGCAAGTGTCATAGGGGAAGCTTTTGGAAGATTCCATGATCTTCCACCTCGCATTTTTGTCCCTGCCATTTGTCCATTCCCGACCATCGAACCCTACAGAGGAGAAAATCAGTATGCATCGCACTTTGTACACTGGGATGGTGATATGCATCACACCCCCTGCATTGAGTTTTCAGTATGGTCCAGTTTTGACCATTTATGAGCAGTTTTTAGTGGAGAACTTCTGGGAGATGATGTAATCAGTTGACCTTGTTCTTTTAGGCAGTGAAGCAACACTTTTAGGGACTTAGGAGCCCTCAATTTATGGATATTTATGATTTGGGTTGAAGTGCCCAAAAATGTCTATAACAGTTTGCCAACAAAATAAAGTTGAAACAATTAAGACCCTAGGACTATTACAACCTTTATCCATTCCAAGCCAACGTTGGGTGGTGGTTTCAGTGGATTTTATCATAGTTTTACCAAAGTCCGAAGGAAAGAGTGTTATCATGGTGGTAGCTGACATACTTACCAAGTATGCACACTTTTGTGTATTATCTCATCCATTTAAAGCGAGTGTAGTTTCTACTACATTTATGGAAACAATTCAAAAGCTACATGGAAACCCAAAGATTATTATAATTGACAAAGATCCCATTTTCACTGCAAATTTTTGGACATAATTATTTTTTTGTCTTGGTACTCAGTTAGCTCATAGCTCATCTTATCATCCTCATTTTGATGGGCAAACTGAGATAGTAAACAAATGTTTGGAAGGATATCTTCGTTTCTTTGTCTTTGATAAATAGACACAATGGGTCAAATGATTGTCTCTGGCTGAATAGTGGTATAGCACTTCTTTCCATACTACGAAAAAATGACTCCATTTATGGCACTTTATGGATATCATCCACCATCCATCACATCATATTTAAGAGAAAATTTTAAGGTTCAAGTAGTGGAAGATCACATTGAGCATCAGCAACAAGTTCTCCAACTCTTAAAGGATAACCTCACCTTGGTGCATAATAGAATGAAACAGTGGGCAGATCAACATCGCAGTGAAAGAAGTTTTGATGTAGGTTATTGGGTATTCCTATGGCTACAACCATATAAAATAATGTTCCTTGAGTAAACAAGGATAATAAATCAACACCAAAGTATTATGGTCCCTACAAGGTGTTGCAAAATATAGGTACTATGGCATACAAATTGTACCTTCCAACAACTTCCCGAGTGCGCCCAGTTTTCCATGTTTCATGCTTAAAGAATGTTATAGGTGACAAGCTTCTAGTTCAAACGATATTTCCAGAACTTGATAAGGAAGGAAAAATCATATTGGAACCTGAAGCAGTCAAAGAAACAAGAAATCTACAGCTACAAAATTGATCAATTCCAAAGTATCTCATCAAGTGTAAGAACTTACTCGTTGAAGATTCCACATGGGAAGGTGAGAATTTTATATAAAATCATCCAGAACTACTCAAGCGTTGAGGACAACACCTTTTTGAAGGAAAGGGGCATGTTAGGTCCCTATAATACTAGTGATTCCCCCATTACTATTGTCTTTGTATCCCTTATTGTTATTTTTGTGCCCCTATTATCCCCATATTGTTATTATTGTGCCCCATAGAATCCAAGAATAATTCATTTGTGCCCCATTTGAATAATCCAAGAATTATTCATTTGTGTATTGTAAAGGAGGTTGCCCCCTCAAAGAGGCTGAATTCTAAGGCGTTGATCTATCATTTCTATCTTTTTGTGAGTTAGTTTCATAATAATTCCTATGCGTATCCATGGGAATACAATGATATGAAAGGAATTGATCCTAACACGTTTATGCATCATATCTATATTGAAGATAATTCCAAACCAATCTGACAACCCTAGAGGAGAATGAATCCAAATCTAAGGGAAATTGTTAAAGAGGAATTACAAAAATTCTTAAATGTGAATTTCATTTATCCAATATCAGATAGCCAATGGGTTTCACCATTGGTAATTGTTCCAAAGAAGAATGGAAAATGGCGAGTACTCATTTATTATAGGGAGTTTAATAAAGCTACTTTAAAAGATCATTTTCTACTTCCTTTTATAGATCAAGTCTTGGATACATTGGTAGGGAAAAAATATTTTTCATTCTTGGATGGTTTTAGTGGATATAACCAGATCCAAGAAGCTTCAGGAGATCAAGATAAATCCACTTTTTCCTTTCCATGGGGAACCTATGCTTACTGAGTACTTCCTTTTGGGTTATGTAATGCACCTGCAACATTCCAAAGGGTTGTTTTAGGCATTTTTTCTGATCTAATTCATGATTGTGTAGAAGTGTACATGGATGATTGTACTGTCTATGGAAACTCTTTTGAAGAAGCTCTCAAAAATTCGTAAAAAGTTCTGATTAGATGTAAATAAGAAAATATCTCATTAAGCCATGAAAAATGTTTTATGATGTTCACCGAGGGAATTGTTTTAGGACACCATATTTCAGGAAATGGAATCAGAGTGGATACATTTAAAGTGGAATTTATTTCTAAATTATCAGTTCCAATTTGTCAAAGAGATGTTAGAAGTTTTCTTGGTTATTATATAATATTTATAGAGAAATTTACAAATATAGCCTCTCCACTTTTCAAATTGCTTACAAAAGATTGTAAATTCATCTATAATTCTCACTGCCAAAAAACTTTTGAAACATTGAAAGAAAATATTTCCAAAGCACCCCTTTTAAGAGGACCAAATTTGAAACTACCTTTTCACATTTCAACTAATGCCTCAGATACAACTTTAGGAAATTTATAAAGACAAAATATTTAACTCCTTATACCATTTACTGCACAAGCAAAAATTTGACTCCTGCAGAGTTAAATTACACTGTAACATAAAATGAGTTTTATGCTATTGTACATGCCATCAATAAATTTAGACATTATATCAATGGTTATGAAACCTTCATTCACACAAATCATGCAATTAGATATTTAATGAATAAATCAATTACTAATGGCATAATTACAAGATGGTTATTGTTATTACAATAATTCAATATTACTATTTTGGATAGACCTGGGAAACAAAACATAGTTGCTAATTTTCTATATAGAATCCAAAATTATAATAATGATGTTCCTGTAGAAGATACTTTTACTCATGAATACATTTTTGCTTAAATCTCCTTGGTTTGCAGATATTGCTATTTATTTGGCTATAGGGAAGTTACCATCATACTTGTCTCCTTGATATAAAAGGAAGGTTATTCAAACTAGTGCATCATATTCATGGATAAATGAAGAATTGTATAAGATAGGACTTGGCTTAATCCTTCAAAGATGTGTTAGAGAGGATGAAGAACCAAAGCTATTAAAGGCTTATCATGATGAACCATGCAGAGGATATTTTGTTGATAAAATAACTGCTTATAAACTCCTTCTCCTAGGATATTATTGGCTTTCTCTTTTTAAGGATGCCAAGGAATATGTTAAGAGATGTGACAACTGTCAAAGAATAGGGAAAATTGTTCCTTCGGATGAAGTGCCTCTAAAACCTTAGTTACGTATTGAACCTTTTGAAAAATGGGATTTGGATTTTGTTGGTCTAATCAATCCACCGTCAAGACAAAAAAAGTGCATTCTTGTTTGTACAAATTGTTATCACTCAGAAGTCTTCCCTAGAAGTTACAAAAAGAAGGAATAATAAGAGGTAACCACAAACCTAATCTTTTAGACTCAGGTTCTAGCCAACCTAATTCCAGAGAGGGCTCTCTCTTTATAATTTAACTTTGTTTTGGGTGGTATTTTAGGCTAGTTCTTGGTGCTCATAAGGTTTTGATTTTGGTTGGGTGGTGGAATTATGGGAACAGATGGAAAGAACAAGGCCTTCAAGCCATTGGGCTATGGAGTGAATCAAAGGATGGATTAACTAGATCAGATCAATCACTAAAGGAAGAGTTTACAGGGTAGGCTAGCAAAGCAAAAGGCAAGTCTTCAGGTTCAAATAGATGAAGTAGTCATAACCAGGGTGAAAGGGCAATGAAGAATCCTTAGACTAGGATCAATATGAAGAGTAGGAGACGATCATGAGCAAAGGGAAACTACGAATCATTTACTACAGATCTAGGGGAAAAACTACAGAAGTAAGGGAGCAATTAAGAATTCACAGACTAAGATAGTTAAGCAAAAAACATTAAGAATGTAAATAGTCAAGGCATAGAGCATTAAAGCTAATTTAGAAATATCATTCCTAGTTTAACATTCAGATTTCATAGAGACACATATGATTATTTATAAATAGGAAGAGAAAATAGTAATAAACATGAGAGATAATACTTATTTGATTTCCACTTTACACAAGAATCCTGTGAAATGTCTTTACTTTATTCCTTGATCCAGCAAGACAATCCAGTCTTGATTACAATAGCTCCTTAACTTGAGAAGAAAATGTCTATGGAAATTTCTTTGAATCCATCCTAACTACTCCAAAATGTGAAGTATTTATACAAAAAATATTACAAAATATCTCATAACAGTTTGAGAATTATTCTAGGAAATTAAAAATATCTTCAAGCATGAAGATAGAGATAGATGGAAAACTGAATCTTGCTATCCCTTTTATTATGATTGTGCTGGTTGTTTACAATTTGAATTTAGCTCTTTAAGATCATTGATATTTATGTGCTGGAATCACCTTTTGTCTTCAATCTGTTACCGATACTCTTTGCCTGTTACTCTTTGACCCTGTTCACTTGTTTTATCTGGCTTCCATCAGATTCATTGTGGTAACTTATAGTAAATATGTCAATTTTACCCACCATTCATCTTCAGGTAACTTTACCTTGAGCATCTTTCTATATATCTCATATGCTTCAGTGTATTTGGAAAAATTTGGCTTGTTGAGAAATATATGCTTTACCTCATGCTCTAGGAAGAATAGACTTTCCAAATTATCATATAATACTTTCCTGTAGGCAATTCTTTGACTCCTGAAGTGCTTTCTTGGTATTTGGCCAACTTGTTTAATCTATCAGTGTAATCCTCTTGGGTCATAAGTTTATCATGGATGACCATAGGACTGGGAAGGCCTTTTTCCCTCAGAATTAGAAACTTTTCCATGAATCCGTCAATGTCAGCTTACATGTTTTGGAATATTTTCTCTAAGTTGAGCATAAGGTCCTTTTAGCCAGAACCTTTTAGACTTGGATGATGGTTTCAATTCTATCCTCCACACCAAGCTCACTTAGTTCCTCCCTATTATTGTTGTTCCAGAATTTGATGAGTTGATTAGCCTCCTCAGGTTGGTCTCCCAGGTCTTCTTTTATATTTTGGATTTCTTTAGTGGCCACTTTCACCAATTCTGTTTGCTCTAATAGTACTTGAACTGATGGCCAAACATCATTGGCAGAGTCAATGATGTTGGCCCAGAGCATCTCCTTAATTTGTCCTAGTGGCTTTTGAAATGTTAAGTCATTTTCAAGGAATTTTATCCTCTCACCCATCCTTAGGTTTTTCTATGTTTCTTCCTTTTGTTGTATTTGGGCAAGCTTACAGTCAGTTTCTAAGCTTGTCACCTCTTCCTTAAGCCTTTTAAGCTCTGTAGCCTTGATGGTCATTTCATCCATGGATTTCACTAATTCTGTTGTCTTTTCAGTTGATGTACTTGCAATTGTAGACTCGACTGTGATTGGCATGGCTATAGCAGGTGGAGCTTTTGTTGCTAAGGAAGCTGCCAATGTTGAGGGAACTGTAGTAGAGACTGTGGGAATAACAATCTGTGGAGTAGTGGCCAACTCACTCTATTTAGGTTGAATCAATGTGTCCAACTCTTTCTCCATTTCTTTTAGCTGATCATTTATCTTAAAGACCAAGTCCATAAGCTCTTCTTGTTCTTTCTGAGTCTCTAAAAATTATGTTGTTTGTGGATGATGTAGATGTGGAATTTTGAGTTGCTTTTTCAAGGCATCTATGTCATCATTCTTCCTTCTAATTAACCTTTTTGCAGATTTTATATCTTTGGGATCATGTCCCAACTCTATGATTAAGTCCTCCAAGAACTTGATTCTGGTATCCTCAGCCTGTGAGGAGGCTTTCTCTAGTTGAAATTTTGCTGATATATTATTTAGAAAATTCTATAATTGATGGGATGTAATGGATTTTCTTGTCAACATTGAATATACCATCTCTCCTGTCTATTTATGCAATTCAATTTGGTCAATAGGATGTATGTCCTTTGCCAGCACTTCAAAATTTATCTTCTGGTAATCAGCAGTTGACTTGGGCTGCTTAATGGCGGGCTTCAAGAAAGTCATCTGCATTTTACCTTCTTTCACATCAAAGGCTAACATAAGCCTTGTTTGACTGGTGGGAGCCATTTTGAGGTACTGTGCATAGCTTTGGGCCTTTAGCCTTTCATTTTTGGCTTTTATTTCCTTGTATTTTTCTCTGATGTCCTAGTCTTAGCCAACAGGAGTCTTAAATGAGGAAACTTCCACACTTTGTTGTCCTGCCAACACTTGAGTAGGTGTTGTGGAAGGTTCTTGTGTTCCTCTAGATGGAGTAGCATGCCTGCCCTCTTCTCTTTCTATGCTTGTGGCTCCAATTGTTTCTTCTGTGACTTCTTGCTCCGAGAAAGGATTTAGCCTTCGAATCCTGACATAAGTTTATGAAATTGCTCTGCCAGAAGGAGTGGCCTCTTCCCTGTCTCTTTTGGGGTTCTTCTCCTCATTTAGAGGAGTCTGCACTATAGGGGGAGTACTCATAATGTGCTATGGTAGTCTTGTTTGAGTCATTTCTTCTGATAAATCTGGTTGTTTTGACTTTTCTTGCACCTAGGGACCTTCTTTTGCTTGTTGTTCAATGTTTGCTTATGATTCCCTTTGGGCTTGGGATTCTTCTCGTACCTGTATGAAATAATCTTCATCAAGTCTCCTCTCTAGATCAATTAATGCATTTTCAACAACAACTTTAGTGCTATATCTGTCCATTAGAGTATTTTCCACCCATTCTAATTGATTTGCATATTTTTCTATCTCAGGGATTCTATGGTGGATATAGGGAGACAACTTGTTTTTCTGCCTTCTATTGCAAATTAAATCAAAGGGGTCATGTCTCCATATGAAGCTTTGTTTCAGTTTGAGTCTTTGAAGGATTTCTCCTGCTTCTCTACTATTGCACACAAAGGGGCCTAACTCATCCTTGATTCTGAGTTGATCCTTCTTTTTGGCTTTTACAAAATGTACCTCATCTGAGTTGATTATTTTCTTGTAGTACTCCAGAGCAAATAACCTCATTGGGAGGTATCTGGGTAACTTGTATGGTGCTAACTCACAACCATAGATCCTGATTTCAGTGTGATTTTGGTACAAGTTCCAATCTCCCACTTTGTGCTGTTTTCAAAGCTGTAGGATCATCCTGATATCTAAACTGATCCTGGGAGGAGGAATTCCTAGCAGCATGGTCACCACAGGATGCACAAAAATATCTATGAATTTTGTGTATGGATATGGTGATTCATACTGGTGGATCAAAGGGGTCCAGAAGACTACTGACCTAGGGTTTCCTCTGGTATCAAGTTTTTGAAGAGTAAATGGGAATTTATCAGCTTGATAATATAAGAAAAGGTGATACAAAACTGAGGATTACTTAAATACTCTTTCATTACTCATTCTCAAGAATTTATCATGCATTTTATCTGCTATGAATTTGGCATAATCATAAATGATGGCAGGGGGCTGTCCTGGAGTGAAGATGGACATGAAGGCTAGAATGATTTCATCAATATACTCACTAGTAGTATAGCCTAAGACACTAGATATCATTAACACAATGTCCTGGCAAAATTTAGAAAATATGGTCCACATGTATGGGGGAGGATCCTTTGGAATATGTCTCTCTTCCACAATAAAGGTTTGGAATATTTCAGCAAGTCTGGCAGGGGTAATCCTAAGGAATTTATCTAGCAGGTCTCCAATAGAAATGGGGGATATATTTTGTCCTGGTTGCAACTACAACATTTCATTGATGGATTCATCAGTGGTGGTGAAAAGTACAGTATGGTTAGGGGACATCACTGATCTTTGGCTTGGGCTGTAGTTTGTATAGCAATAGTGAACAATTTCGGGAAAGATATGTACTCAAGGGAATTGGTACTTGGGAAAATTAGACTCCCAAAGACCTATTTTGTCTGCATGGTTTAGGTATTGGTCTCTGTACCTGCAGCATAATTTCAGTGGGAATTCATGGATAGTGGTGTCCTTGATTTTGAAGTTGTCCGGCAAAGGGAGATGGTATAAATCCAGATGGGGATTGGAAACTGGTCGGACATCCATAGCAACTGGAGTGGCCATTCTTAGTTCTTGTGGATTCAAGAATGGGTAAAAGGGTTTTCAGTCAAATTGGGGCAATTTGGTTCAAATACAGAGCAGTTTTGGGGTTGCAAGGCAATTATTTCACTTAATTACTTAATAATTCTAAGCAATTGAGTAACAGGTTCAGGAATGAGATAGGGTTTCTAGTATATTTGGATAAATACCTAGAATTTTAGGGAATTTTGGCTCTGAATGAGTTGACGGGCGACTGTGCATGGTTGCAGAAGGCCTACGTGATTGGAGGGTGGACTGGAAGTTCATTGGATTTTGCAGGTTGGGGATTGGATGTGGGTTGGTAGTTAAACATAGTCAGTCATGTGTGTGGAGGTTTGGATCATTCGTTTCACGATAAAACAAAAAATAATCATGTTTTTGGTTTTATTCACAAAGTGAATGATTTGGCGGACACATGGGAAAAAGTACGTTTGGCTGTTAGGGGGATGACGTGAGGCTTTCTCGTCTAGCGGGAGGCAGTAAGCAGGTTTGAACGCCCTGCTCTTGTGGGCTAGGTGGTTTTGGGGGGGGGCTACTTGATCCCACTTATTGGACGCCACGTAGCATCAGGGCCCAAAAGAAAACATCCCATATCGGGCGGGTAAAGGTCGGGTGTTGGAGGCCGACCCATATGTATGACCACTATCAGATTAAAGGGAAGGCGATCACATGGTGATCAGGGTCGGGAGTTCATATGAAGGGTAATGGAGGGGCCCGGGGAAGGTTTAAGAGTGTTCGGATTTGATTAATAATGGATTACAATGTGGTTAGGGCATGGGGGGTGTTTTTATTGGCGGGGTTTGATTATTAATTAATCGCTGGTCGATTAATTAATTTCATTTAAGGGGTTAGGGTGTTTATAAAGTTTATGTTTCAAACTCTTTTGGGGTAGGGTATTAATATATATGGATTTGTTATATAACTATATGGGAAGGGTTATTTTTTTATGGATTTAATATATATAAAGTTAAAAGTTAATATGGAAATGAAAAGCGCTAAAGTGTAATGTATTCCATTCATTTTCTATTGTCATAAACACATTATACTTAGGCTTAAAGAATTTTTGGGTGTTTTGAGAAAGGGGTCTCTTTCATGGGGGTGATCACTTTTCCTAGGATAACAAGGTTTTATCCTTAGAAAAAGGGGTTTATTAAGGGAAAATAACCTTTCTTTAGGAAAACGATGTTTTTTCTTAGGAAAAGGGATTTCTTTGGGAATATGAGTGATTTGAAGGGGGTGAATGTGCATAAGGACCTATAAGTCATTGGGCTGAGGGTTTGGTCCCTCCAAAAGTTAGAGAAATGCTCTGAGCCCCTTTGACTTAAGATTTTGGGTACTTCAGACTTTTTATTGGAAATTAGTTAAGTGAAAAATGTAATGAGCGAGGGAAGTTAATCATTTGATTTTGTGAACTTGATGCATCCAATTTTCATCCATACTTAGAACTTTGATGATGAAGGTGATCAATATGCTTTTATCTAACAATCATCACAATTATGTAACTTTTCTTCTACTTACCCACCTACTCATCCTACCATTTTTACTTCTCTTTATTAGGGTGCACTTATGCTCGCAAACCCTTATCAAAACATTTTATTTTCTTTTAGAATAGTAATATATCTAAGTCTAACCTTATTACATCCAAGGGCTTCAGATTAAACAGTTGATCTCCTTTTATTCACTCTACCTAATCTAATTATCTGCCAAGATTACACTGTTTGGTCAGATTTTATTCTCTATCTATAAACATGAAATAGCCAAGTTTAAAGATTTTGACTATCATGGATTGTGGCATAGATAACAAGCTGTACACAATCATTTATTCTGCACAAAAAGTAGATAGTATTGGCATTTTGACTTTCACACACTTTCATGGCCTTTTCTTTTCTTGGGGTTCACCTTTTATCTTTTCTGACCTTTTTCATTCTTTTTGTCCTTTGATTTTTATTTTAGGACATACCCTCTTTACATTTTTTAATTCTTTTGAACATGGAAAACATTTGTAGAAAGCAAAGGTATGTACATATTACAGATTTAATCCCAGGCATTCAAAAAGTATGACTCCTATTGGTATAGGAACCTAATAGTGGCTCCTCTTGGGGATGGCATTTCCTGGTGAAATGTAACGAACTAGTAGATCAATGGCCTTTTGAATTATTGTGATCTTACTCTACAACTTTTCCCTTTCACTTTTATGCATTACTGCTATTTATGACAGTGACACTTTTGAAGCTTAGGGCCTTCTCTCTGGGCTTCAACTACAAAAATTACCATCCAATCAACACTAAAATTTTGAAGAATAAAATATGTACAAGTGATTAGTGAAATCAGTGACTAGGATCTATGTAGTGCTTAAGCATTCAACCATTAACTGGCCCTACTTCTACTTTTGTGCCATCCAATTCTTTGAAGAAAAAAAACAATGTTACCCCTGAAAGCATAAATGATATAAGGGCCTTTCCATAGGAAGTCAAACTTCCCATGTTTACCTTTATCCTCCCTTCGTGAGTCCCATTTAAAAACTTTATCTCCAAGATAAAAATCTTCTACCTTAGTCCTTTTGTCAAAATCTTTTTTGATCCTTTCCTACACTATTTGGGATCTAATATATACTTCTTCCCTAGTCTGCTATAAACGAATTGTCTGGTTGATCCTCCTTTGAATATCATTTGGCTCAACCTGCACTTCTTGGAGTAATTTCATCACTGGTGTTCCCAAGGAAGATGGGAAAACAACTTTCATTCCATAAACTAATTGATAAGGACTGGTACCAATGGATTTCTTTGTGGTCAGCCTATCTGGCCATAAGGCATTTACTAGCTTCTTGTTCCAGGTTTTCTTGTTATCCTCCAACAATGTTTTGATGATATTCACTGAGCTCTTGTTGGAAGACTCTACTAGTCCATTTCCTTAGGGATAGTAGGTTGTGGAGTGACCCAAGGTTATATGATATTTGTTGCAAAAAAACAACCATTCTCTTGGATTTGAAAGCTGCTGCATTGTCAGTGATGATTTTGGTGGGGCATCTGAATCTTGACAGAATGTTGGCCTCAAGGAAGTTTATTATGACAATATCAGTGGCCTATATTGAGGGTATGGTTTCTATCCACTTTGTGAAATAATCTATAGCAGTCAATATTCATCTATGTTGGGCAGAGGAAGGGGGGTGGATTTCACCAATGAAGTCAAGAGCCCACTGTTGAAATGGTGCTTCAGCAGATATTGGCTTCAAGGGTAATGGTAAAAGTTTTTTCTTTCCTTCAAAAATCTAACATTTATGACATGAGGTTACAAATTTCTTTACATCAGAAAACGGAGTGCGCTAATAAAAACCGACTATTAGGATCTTGTTAGCTGTTGTTTTCCAATAAAGATGTCCCCCACAGTCACCTGCATGAAACTCCTGTAATATTTTGTCAGATTCTTCTTTTAATAAATAGTTATGAAGGATGCCTTCATGATTTTTCCAAAATAAAGCATTGTCAATTGTGCAAAACTTCAAAGATTTCATTTTTAAGAACCTACTTTTAGTCCTGGATAATTTAGGAGGAGCTTGTATATTTTGTAGAATGTATATAATGTCAGCACACCATGGTGAGTCAGTAAAGGCCTAGCTGATTGGTGGAGTTGCCATGTCCTCTTCATTAACCAATTCTGCAATAAGATTTATGTCTAGGGCTTGACAGTTCGATTCGGCCATGAGCTTGGCTAAACCTTGGCCTTTGATTAATTTTGTAGGTTTAATTTCTAAGTCATATTCTAATATAGTAGCTATCCATTTCCCTCTCTTCCCATCTGGACCATCCTGTGTTAGGATGTCTTTGTATATAGCATTGGGAATATAAGCTATTACTGATGTGAATATAGGATATAAACTCTTAAACCTTTGATGGCTTTGATTAGAGAAAAAGCTTGCTTTTCCATTATATTGTACTTTAAAGGTGAATCCCTCAAGGCTTTGCTAAAGAAGGCTATAGGTTGTTCAAAACCTTGATCATTCTTCTGCAGTATGACTACAATAATTGTGTGTTCTGAGGCGAAAGAAAATATAATGAGATCCCTATCAAACACTGGACTGATCAGAACTGGTGTTTGTGTTAAGGTTAGATTTATTTCTTCAAAAGACCTTTTAGCCTCAAGTGTCCATTTAATAGTCAAATCTTTCTTTAACATGTTATTTAATAATCTAATTAGTTCAGCGAAGTTAGAAATAAATCTTCTCAAAAAATTTATTTTACCTAAAAAGGCTTGTAGTTCTCTGATGCTCCTAGGATGTGGTATCTATAAAATGGCTTCAATTCTTGCAATATCTATCTAGATACCACCTTTAGAGATTATGTGTCCTAACAATTTTCCCTCTTCCAACCCAAATAAATATTTTTTGGGATTCAGAGAAATTCCATACTTCCTACACTTGGTGAAGACCTACCTTAGATGATCTAGGTGTTGTTGATTAGATTTAGAGAATACAGTGATATCATCTAAGTATATTACAAGGAAGTCATGGATTTCCTTATCCAAAGATATATCCATAGCTCTTTGAAAGGTGGCCCCTCCATTCTTTAACCCAAAATTCATCTTCACATACATGAAAGTGCCCCAAGGAGTGGTGAATGCAGTCTTTGCCTGGTCGTCTGTGTGGACTAAAATCTGGTTATAACCAAAGAACCCATCTAACAGTGAGATTCTAGTTGGACCTACTACCCTCTATAATATGTGATCCATTTTGGGAAGGGGGTAGTTATCCTTGAGTGAAACTTTATTGAGATTACTAAGGTCAACACATAGTCTAATTTCACCAGTTTTCTTTCTTATGGGTACCAAATTAGTAACCCAATCATAGAACCTAATTGGTGCTATAATCTTGGATTCATACATTCTTTTGATTTCCTTTTCAATAGAAGGCAATAGAATGGGATTAATCCTTATAAGCTTCTATCTAAAAGGTTTCTAGTTTTCTTTTAAGGGGATTGTGTGTTGTATTATGTTGGTGTCATAGGACTTAAGGTCCTCATAACTCCAAGTAAAAACATCTTGGAATTCCTTTAGCAGTTCAATATATTTCACTTTTTCATTAGGAGGTAAAGACTTTGAAAATTTTATCATTTTAGGATCTTCCTCAGAGCCTATGTTACACTCCTCTATGTCAGACTTTAAGGGTTCCATTTTCGGATTTCTAGGGACACCGTTTGAATCAAGAAGTCCTCCAAATGAGGTAATCCTTTGGGAAAAAAAATATCTTTCAGATTGATGATTTCAGAGTCTTCATCAATTATCTCATCAATTTAAATTTGCCTTAGGTTTTGAATATCTGATTTTGTAAACTTTGTGGGATGGAATCTATCTATATCTTCTTCATCTTCTAACTTGTTAATTTCTATTTTATCTGTAAAATCAAGATCTAATGTCATGTCAGTATCTATGTTACTATTTACAAATTCTTCATCTGAAGTTAGCAAATTGTTTATTTGTTGGTCATTAGTGAATACTTTCCAGTTTTTTAAGTTGTTAGGGATAGCAGGTCTGTGCCTAACCTCATTAGTGTATTGATGGTTAGGTTGAAATGATAACTTGCAAGTACTGGCAAACATAGCTAAACTGTGAGCTTGCATATTGTGTTTTCTTGGAATGACTGCAATATTAGTTTCTAAAAAAGTATTTAATATTTCTACAACTGTTCCTCTATAAAAACCTAACCTAGGATATTTAGTCATATAAATAGCATTGATTTGTTTTATAACCAACTTAGAGTATCCCCTAATAGAGACTCTTATGGCTCCTAACCTTTTGACCAATTTGCTGACTAAAAGAAGTGATTCGTACTCGGCCATGTTGTTAGTGCATTTCAAGTTTAACCTATAAGCATGACCCTCTAAATGACCATTTTCTAAATTGCAAATCCACACTACTCCTCATGCACCTAGTTTGTTCATTGACCCATCAAATTCAAGATGCCATAGTATTTCATGTTCATAATTCTTACTGTCTGGGGGAACAAAATCTTCTTAGATTAAGGTATCTTGGTCATCTTTATTATCAGAAAACTCTTGAATTTGGAAAATTTGATTTTCTACTGCAACTACAATTTCTTTTGGTTATGAAATAATGTTGTTTGAAGTGTTTTCTTAGTTTGTTTCAGATTGTATAGAATGAAAGAATTGATGTTAGAATGCATAGAATATATGGGAAATTTTTGAGGTCTCTCCTGGATACTCACTAGATACTTCATCAGAGTCTCTCTATATAGTTTTTTAGGATGTCCAGAGATTGATATGATAGCATATGACATGTCAAGTTGCATAGATCCCTAGAGTTTAGCACCCCATGATCTAGACAACAAAATGCCATATTTAGGTGGTATATCAACAACAACTATGTCCATAAGAATGGTCTAGCAGGGTACTGCACAAGGGAAACACACAGGTCTTTTATAAGTCGTAGGCACTTAACTTGACTTGAATCAAATGAAAACAGGTCCTTGTAAGGCTTAGTGATATCCAAGTTTAGCTTCTCCATAACAGATTTAGGCATTAGATTGTGTGAAACCCTAGAGTCTAGCATATAATTGTGTAGGACTTTATCGTGAATGTTAAGGCAAATGTCCACTGGTTTTCCATTAACATCAGGACCGAAAATTAACTTAGGCTGATCATCAAATAAGTCAATAGAGTCTTCATCCTCAACAAAGTTTAAATATTTTCTTATTTGATATTTGTAAGTTTCATGTTTAATTAGTTTTGTTAAAGGATCTGAGATTTTTAGTTTGGCCACCTCTGCTCCCAAATTGAAAGGAAAAGGGGACTTCTCTATTTGAATGTTTGGAATCTTAACAACAGGGTTTGGAGTAGTTTATTCTTCTTTTTCAGTGTTTGGAGTCTTTTTTAGTGGATTTTCTAATACAATTTCTAGAGTCTGTTCCACTATTTCCTTGGAGGGAACTGAAGTGGAAGGTTATTCATTAGAAGGTTGGTCATTGGTTACATCTTCAATGGTGGGACTGGGAGGGTTCTGATTTGGTTTAGAGAGGATTTGGAGAGTTTTTGTAACTGGAGCTGCTTTAATTTTCTTAGGCTGATTTGGTATTTCTTTCTTGTTTTGGTCTGGAGCATCAATGTTCTTTTTTCTCCTTAAATTGTACTGTTTATGCACCTCGAAGATAGCAGAATCATACCTTTTCTTGTAATAGAAAGATTCTCTAGATTGGGTCTGCAACTACTGAAGCATGTGTACTTCCTGATCACCTTGAGTCAGAAATACAATTTCTTCTTCATCTAATCCCATTAAATTAATTTGAGTGTCTTGCTCAAGGTCTTCTAAATGGGGAGTTTGAGCATAGCTTTCTTGGAAAGGAGGTCTAATATTATGATCCGGCCCATTTTTTCCAACATTTTGGTTCTAGTTCTTCCTAAAGTTTGGATTTCTCACTGGAGGTGTCTGTTGATTGTCCCAGTGAGGCTTCCTTTCAATTTTTTCTATCCAATCTATCAATTTTTCCATTCCTTTGGCTAGAGCAGCCATTTTAAGGTCAAAGGGTGAAGCTTCCTCTTGCAAGGGTGCTCTCCTTTCGTTCCTAACCCTAGCTATTTTTGCTAGCAGATTATCTTCTACACTAACTACTGCACTTTGCATATATTCTAGCATTGGAGGGTTCCTCTCTCTAAGTTGAAATGCCATATCAGTGTCAAAACCGTCTGGAAACTTTATCAGAGCTAAGCCAGGTGGGGGTCTAAGGTTGGCTGGAATTGCATTGTATACACTGTTAAATCTAGTACAACAGTCCTGAACTGATTCATTTGGTCCCCTCTTGATGTTTTCATATTCATAAAGGATTTGAAGAGGGTTCCTTTTCTTTTCCCATCTATTTAAAAATTGCTGGTAAAAAACTTCTAAACTATCTATAATATTGTTAAGCAGAGATCTAAACCATGTTCTCACATCTCTAGCTAGAGTTTGGGCAAAAAATCTCATTTGGACATCTCCAATATCAATTTCATGCAATTAAAAATGATTTTTCATTTTTCTTGTATGATGTTGTGTTGTGTAGGATCTAGTGCCATCAAATAGGGCAATTTTACTCTGGCAATCTTATGGCATGGCACCCCGTGGGGCAGGTAACACAAGAGGGGCATATATATTTGCCATGGATCTAAGGTGGGTAGTGTTATAAACATATTTGGTCACTGCAACCCCAATCATATATGTCCATAAAACAAGGGCTTCTAAGTCCCTAAAAGTGTTGTTTCACACCTTGAAGGAACAAGATCAGCTGATTACATCATCTCCCAGAAGTTCTCCATGGAAAACTGCTCAGAACGGGTCAAAACTAGACCATACAAACTGCTTAGTGCTAAGGGTGTGATGCATATCACCTACCACATGAAAAAAGTGCGATGCATACTGAAAAGCCCTTCTATAGGATGCGATGGGCGAGAGTAGACAAATGGCAGAGACAGTTTGCAAGGTGGATGATCATAGAATCTTCCAGAAACTTCTCCTATGACACTTGCCTCTCTGAATTCGCCCAGGGATGAGTAAGAGATCATCAATCTCCAAGTGGAATCAAGAACTATCAGAGAGAGGAAACTAATCCAAATCCCAGAAGCTGACTCACCCCCCTACAATCATCTATATATGGATCCCTCATCACGGAGATCCAGAGGCTGGAATCTTGTATGTTGTAAGGAAGTGTTGTTGGTTTCCTGGTGCAACATCATAGTGTTGGGTGATCTAAGCTTTTCATGAGGTGAAGAAGGGCTTTCATGCTGAGAGGATGACACTGGGTCAGAGCAATTGGTTGTAATCCTCTTTTCTATTCTTGATATTAATAAAGCTATTCAAATTTTCCTCCACATTCTTGTATGTTTGATGATATATGCTTTTGTGTGGTCAATATATATCTGGTCCTATATTGTTTATGATTATAGATCTCTATTCTTCAATAGTATTATGTTGCTTTGATCCCACAGGTGATCTTTGAAGTTGGGTAGATGAAGGAGGAGTAGCAAAGATCTATCAGAAGAGAGAGGAACCAAGCAAGGAACCAAGCGCAAAACTGAGGTTGGTGTCCTTTGTTCCCCTCTTATCTACTTCTCATAAAGGAAAGCGAAAGTAGTTTTAGTTTGTTTATTTCTAAGATAGCTACCAGTCTTAGTGGGACTAGCAGCTCCGAGTGGACACTAGATTTCTCGATAATAGAGGGGTTGCCTTTGTCTGCAGAGGGAACACTTTCCTACTTCACAGTTGGTGACCCCACTAGGGAGTGCTTTGTATGTTTTTTTTTCTTGTTTGCTTTTGTTTGGTTTTGATATAGTGTCTCTTGATTTTTGGGGTTAAACCATTATTTTTCTGGGTTACCTGGGTCAATATGGGAGTCCTTTTGACTATTTGGAAGATCAATCTGGTGTCATTTAGGTGATTTTACTTTGTCTTTTTCTTTAAGTAAGATCGTCGCTGAAGATAGCCTAATAGTTGCAAGGACGTCGTTGATGTTTTAGCTTTGTGCCTGTGACACTTTGGCTTTCTTCTCAAGTTGCTACTTTAATCCCTGTGATGATTCTTGAAATTGAACTGTCTCTGAAAATAGGTGTATTCTTGCGACTAGTCTCAGGTTTTCAGTGTAACACCTACGACGACGTCTCTAAAAATAGGTGTACTCTAGTGACTAGTCTCAGGTTGTCAGTGTAACACCTACGATGATTCCTGTAAAGTTGTTTTTACAAATTTACCTCCTGAATCCATCAGTCTTGTTTATCCCCTACTGTTTTTTGTCTCTCATAAGCTTGTTTTGATTGCTTTTGGTTAAGGTATTGTCTCTTTGGTTTCATTGAGTGAGTCTTTTGTTTTTAGACCATGTGACCTAGCTCTTTAAAGGTTTCGTCAAGAAATCATTTTCTTGGGTTACTTGTCTATCCAAGGTTCATCTACAACTGTCTTCTTGATTTTCTTAAGGCTGTTTTACTGCTTGTTTTCTTGCTGACTGATTCTTAGTGTTGGTTTTTGAACCAATTCTTCACATTGATTTGATTTCTTCACTATCAAACATAGATTACAATTGTTTGGATCAGTCGGGTTTACACTTGCTTATTTGTCTCTTTAAATTCAAAAAAAAAAAAATAAGGGATTGCATTCGTTTAGTATACGAAAGTGAAAATTCATTTGCGTTAAGAATTTTCATGTGTGAGAAATTGGAAAGAAAACTTTAAATATTTCATTAGTAGTATCGATGCATCATGAGATTAACGTATTGATGCATTATGTTTCTTAGTGCTTGCTTTTTCTTGTCTTGGTTTACGTGCACTTGGAAATGAACTTTCTGCCATCCTTTAAGTAGGTTTTCATCGAAACAATTGATACTTTACTTATTATAGCTGCATCCTAGGAATTGTGAAAATACATTCGGTAGGGCCTGAAACCCGAAACCTAATTCAAGATCAACTTTAAAATCAATTGAATGAACTTAACAACTCATTGGAACTTAACACACATTATTTAGAGGTCTAGGCTAGAGACATGCTCTGACATCGTTAAACCTAGTCACTATTGTTTTCGCTTCAGGTTGGGTGATTCCTCCTTCTATGACTTAATAGCTGCTAGTACGGACTTGTGCTCCTTGTACCATCGAGTAGATATCGGGAGACTCCACTATGTTATCATCCTATATCCATAGGAAGCCGTGTATGCTACCTTATGAATCGTAATGCACCAAACACAACATTTGGGAAGATTGACTGTTGTATGGAAAGTCCTTGGTCATTTCTCTCTCATTTGATCACCAAGGTGTATATGCAGTTTTTCAGTTTGTCTGGTAAACCTTTTGCTTAGTTCTCCAGCGTAGTCACTTTCGTTCCTTTTCGACTCCTTAAAAGAAAAGGATCATCTGAGAACTTGTCCTTTTAGGCTCATTAAACCTCGAAAGAGATAGAGTCACCTTTTCATCCTTTTCTCGACTCTTGAAACATGAAAAAGTCAAGTTTTGTTCCTGTGTCATAAAATTTACTGCCCACGAAATATTCCTGGTACTAGTTAGAGTTCCTCGTTATAGTACGAGTGTATTTCAGGCTCATTCTTGATGGAAACATTCCCCGAGTCTACCATCCAAGGTCTTCCTCCCGATGGGAATCTTTGCTCGTTTCCTCCTTTTGGAAATGCTGGTGCTCCGTATATGGCAACGTTGTCCTTGCCTGGGTTAACCATCGGTTTGCCCGTTTTTTTTTTTTCAACCTCAGTGGTCCCGAGCATCATGACTCCTGTTTCTTCGTCTCCTTCATGACACGATGATTCTTAGGTTGAGCCTTCACCTTCTTCCCCTGTTTCTTCATCCTGCTCTCCTACCTCGCCTGGTGAAAGTTCCACCTCCAGTAGCCAGGTGGCTAAGAAGAAGAGGAGGAAGAATAAGAAGAAGATGAAGTTGGATAAGCGAGAGGCCAACCATGTAGCTATTGCTCTGAGTACATCTCAGGTTAATACACCTTCTAATCCTCCATGGAAGGTTAAGTTTCCTTGTAAATTGTGCAAGGGTGACCATCTTCTTCGTGATTGTCCTAGTATCCCTAGGATCTTAGAAGTGTGATCTCACAATCTAGCTCATCCCTCATCATCCTCTGAACCTCGTGATGAGATTACATCCTCAACTGGCAATGGTACGAGGAAAGGGAAGATTTGATTCCCCTATAGGTTATGTGAAGGAAATCATCCCCTTCACCTTTGTCCGCTCATGGATAAAGCTTCCGCCGTTTTGGAAAGTCTTACATCTTCTTCGCCTCCCCTTCTGGTTGGTTATTAAAGGCTCTCTTCAAACCCTCTCCCCGTTGACAAAGAGATTGATATGGATTCTTCTGTTGTCCATCCTCCTCTTCTCGAGCCTAACTATGCTAACCCTTTTCCAGACCAACCCTTGGTCGGAGAGAGTGTCGACTTGGGTTCACCACCCATTGATCACTCTATTCTGGAAGAGAATCATGATCACACTGCTCATGTTCTTCTTGTCTCGTCAGATTCTCTTGATTCCGAGAACGACCCTCCAATCCCCGCTAATCAAGAGAGTCCTTCTTCGGTTCTTGTCGAGCAGGGAGGCAATCATACGATGCCTCCACCAAGTAGTTCAGTTGTTTCTTTTGACTGGAGTCATTTGACTGCATTCCACCTTCCACCCTATGTGCCTTTCCAAATTACAGTACTCACCTATGACAAGGCAGTATCAGGCACTCTCTTGGAAAAAGGTGCATCTGTTAGTCTCATGCCTTCCACTACTTGGCAAGCTTTTGGTTCCCCACAGCTTGTGCTTGTTACACTGTTAGCATTTGACAGAGGAACTCGCCAAGCTTTCATGATCCTTCCAAAGATCCCTATGACTTTGGGAGGAAAAACCATCTATATAGACATGATGGTTGTCCAAGGCACTTTAGACTTCAGTCTTCTCCTTGGCTGTGGTTATATTTATGCCATGGGGGCCCTTGTTTCTTTGCTTTTCCATGTGGTCTATTTCCTGCATGACAGAAGAATGGTGACCATAGATCAACTATTGTTCTTTAGTCACCCGGTGCCTCCTGTGCAGGCATCATCCCCTATCCGTTCTTGCTCACAAGCAGTAACTTCCTTGCCATAGGTCAATTATGTGGCTACCCATTCCATCTCTGCATCTGCTGATGATCATGTAGATGGTCTTGTACATCATGTACTAGGGGCATTGGAACCTACTCTGTCATTTGTGCCTCATGACATGTATTCCTCCCAGAGTGAATTTCTTCCATTCAGTGAAGACCTCTTGGGGGCCATGTTCTCATATGGCACATGAACAGGAGTTTTGAGGATAGTTTTTTCTTGTGTCAACCTCATTAAAAAATGAAACAAGGATCATAGAGCATAGTTACTTGTGTTGTGTCAAGCTCATTAAAACATGAAACAAGGATTCTTGAGGATAGTTTGATCTTGTGTCAACCTCGTTAAAAAATGAAACAAATGTTTGGAGGAGAGTTCTTGATCTTGTGTCAACCTCGTTAAAAAATGAAACAAATGTCTTGAGGAAAGTTCTTGATTTTGTGTCAACCTCATTAAGAAATGAAACAAATGTCTGAGGACAGTTTGTTCCTGTATCAACCTCATTAAAAAATGAAACAAATGTCTGAGGACAGTTTGTTCCTGTGTCAACCTTGTTAAAAAATGAAACAACTCCCTTTTCCAAATCGAGTCTTTGATTAAGATCTCGAGTCGAGTCTTTCCAAGATCTCAATAGTGAACCTTCATTCCATCCACCTCGTTGAATGCAATGAAGCTTGGGGGGCATGTACCTTGCTTTGAGTCACTATGCTTGGGGCATGCAAACTTATAACAAGCATAGTTTTTCGATTCAAGCTTGTGTAAACATGAAACCGAATCCAAGCATAGTTCTCCATGGTTCAAGCTTGTGTAAAAATGAACCCATGCCCGATTTACATCTCATGATTACCATTTTTATCCACTAAATTATGCTAGATGAGCCTTGGTTCTTTCTTTCCATCATCGCCATCTCTTTGGCCAATCATATGATTTCACTTGGTTGTTTTTCCTTTCCTGAGGAACCACAACGATGAGTGGTTTTATTAGCTAGCCTCTTGACCATTACATGTTTTGAGAAGTTCCACCATTACCGGAACCAGTTGCTACCCTTTATACCACTCGTTCCTCTAGGATGGATCACCTTTAAGCTCTTTTTTGACTCGTAAAATGTGAAAAGATTGCCGAGTTTTTCCTTTTTTGACTTGTTAAAAGAAGATCAAAATGGCGGTCCGCTTTCAGCTCTTTTCTAACTATATAAACGCGAAAAGATAGCCAGGATTTTATCGTTTCAAGTTCGATTTTGGTTATGAAACGTCGTGTCTCTGATTTCTTCTTTACTTTTTCGAATCGGGATCAATAATTACGAAAAGTAATCCTTGATCGTAATCGTCAAGCGATTCTCTTGAGTATTATTTTCTACTTTTTCAGCCTCGAGGGACACAAATTTACAAAAAAGGACCCCACTGGAGTTTTATTTTCCATGTCTTTTCAAACTCTCTAAACATGAAAAAGATTCCAAGTTTTACCTATGTCGGACTCGTTAAACCCTAAAGACATTGGACTCGTTGCCATGACAGGACTCGAGCTTCTCCTCCCTAGGGCTTGTTAAACTATCACTTGGTTGGATTCGTCTAAAGGTCAAACTTATATCACAAGCATATGCTATCCCCTTCAAGTTTGTTTTTCAAAAATAATTGGGGTACTTGCCAACAATGGTGGGGGAAAATTTGGAATTCGTTATTGGTTACCTATGGCAGCTAGTCACTCTTGAACATTGACACTCTTGCTTCTCGTCAGGTTGGGATATCCTCACATCGTCATTGGCCTTTTGAGGTTTTGGGTTGCCATTTTACCTCATTCCATATGATCCATGTTGTCTCCACCAAACTTCTAATCCCTTGGTCCCAAAATGTTTCCGCATTCCGGAGCGGTGTCGCCAATATGTTCAAGAGTATAATCCTTCTACAGTTCACGCCCTTACCTCCTCCTTTGATTCTCTTTTTCGCCATCTACCACTTGTTCCTTGTCTCGCGTTGTTGATGGGGGAAACATTATGGCCCTCCTATGACGGGTTGCCTCCTGTTGACACTAGCTCATTATCCAGGAGGTTAGTCTAGAGATCCCCTTCAGTACCTTAGGGCTTGAATGCCTCAATGGCAAGTTCTTCGCACCTGACAACAGGCTTTCATCATTGGTCTTCGATTAGGTGATTCCATGAGTGTTCGACTCCAGATCATTTTTTCACACTTAGTGGATTGTACTAGCAATACCTTGAGAACCATTGGTATTATTGGTGGTCCCTCTCGTGCTTGTTAACGGTTTTCATCGTTGACAGGTAATCAAGTGATTTTCTATCATGCTCGACTTCATCACATCTATTCACATGCTAGTATTTTTACTATGATCGGTTAGGGTTTCAAGACACCAAACAAAGATTACATATGTTCGGGTTGCATGGATTGATTCGTGATTATATGCATGACTCTTTGATTGGATGGCTGCGACCATACTTGAGTTTTTATGGATGGATACGACCATACCTTTATCATTAAAATGGTCTTATCAACTAGGTGGCTATGTCCATACCATAGACCAAGTCTGATATGCCTTTTGGATGGTTGCGCCCATGCCTAGACTACATGTATTTCACTATCAGAGATATCAGTTGTACTTGCGCTTGCAGGTTCTTCGTGGTGGTGTTCCAATTTGGTTATGGTCTCATAAAGCATTTCACCCCTCCCACTCTCTCGGGCTTTGTGCTTTAGGGGGCATCTGTTACACAGTAATTTGTCACTGTCCTTGTCTCAGTCCTTTTTCTGTGTCATACATCAAATAAACATGTCCATGTCTTCCCACTCATGCAAGAAAATTAAGCAAGTGCTCTCTAATGCTAAAGATTGACCCCTTTTGCCTAAGTTCCTGCATCGTCGCTAGTAAACCCTTAAAATGTGCGATGGTTCTCTGTCATGAACTGTATCGTTGGGACGTTGTCATAGGTGTACACATGCATCCTGCGACGGTCAAATTTTAGGGCTCGATGTGAGTCTTCTAGATGTTTATTGTGATGATTGGTCCGAACACATTGCTTCCTTGCGATGTCGTCGCCAAGCCCTAGTTCATGACCTGTGACGATCTAAATTTGGCGAATTAGTTCGAACAGTCGGCCTTCTGGGTGATTCTAGAACTGGTTGTTAGGTCAAATTGGTTCACCTTTCCCCCTCTGGGATTGTAGTTATGCCTTTTATGAAACCTCCCTTGAGGATAAGCTCCCTCTCCCTCATTTCATGGAGGCTCCTCCTCCTATAAAAACAATCACCATTGCTATGATCAGCTAGTTACCAATCCTTAGTTCCTAGTTACTGGTTGCTAGTTCTTGATTTTGGCAGATTAGATAGCTTTGTGTGAAGTGTGAGAAGTGTGGAATTGTTGATAATTTGGTAAGAGGTTGTGGAGTGCCTTAGCCTTTCATTAGATCTTGTGAGTGAGAAAAAGATATTATCCATTTGGGATACCCATTCTTGAGAGAGAATGCTTGAACGAACATACCGGATGGATCATCTGAGAAGGCTTGCGACGTCAAGGCTTGGTTGTAAGCTTTGCTCTCAATCTATTTTAATACAATCAATAATGATTTCCTATATCTTTTCTACAATTTACTTGATAGCTTGTGACTCCTTGACTTTATGAGAAAATAGATCATTATTGTTCTCGGTTACTTGCTCTGTTGTTTCCTTGTGGTGTTTCAGGTCAATTGCTCATGAAGGAGAAGGAAATGGAAGCTGGAGTAGCACAACAGATGCTTCACCAAATGCTGTTTTGAGGTAGGCCTCCAACGATGACTATTTAAGGAAATCGATTGTTGTTTTGTTTTGTTGTGACTAGACCCACTCTACGGCTAGAGGGGTTGCCTCTGTCCGCAGAGGGAACACTTTCCTACTTCACAGAGACTTACAACCAAAAAATTGTAGACATAACTTCACCTGAAACTCAAGATTCAACTAATACTCAAACTATTCCAAATACGAAAATTCAAAACAGAATTGCTGGTACACAAACTGAGTTGCCAAGTACTAATAAATAAGATAAAAGTACATAGACCACAATTTCTAAGGAAGATCTCATACAAATAGGTAAAACTCAATTACCATTCAACATTAAGACTGAGAAAGCCAAGTTGAAAATATTAGTTCGTTTGATAGAGCTGGTGAAAAATGAATCATACAAAGCACAAATCACTAAAACACTAAACATAGGTGAAGGCGAAGATGCTGTAAACCTTAATGATGATCAACATAAGTTATTATTTGGTCTAGAAGTAAATGGAAAACATCAACAAGGGGGTATCCCCCCATTCTACATTAGCTAAAATTTTCATGATAAAATCTTACATAATGCTATTCTAGATAGAAGGGCATCCCATAACCTAATGCCTAAAGAAATCATGGAAAGAATACATTTAGATATCACTAGACCCTACAAGGACCTATTTTCCTTTGATTCTAGCCAAGTCAAATGCCTTTGCCTGATTAAATATTTTTGTGTGACTCCAGTCCAGTGCCCAACAGAGGGTATTGTTATGGACAAAGTAGTTGTTGATATCACACCCCAGTATGGAATGATATTATCTAGCTCATGGGGAGAAAAATTGTAGAGATATGAATAGTTAGACATGTCATATGTTACCATCTCTGTATTTGGTCAGAAAAGAAATATTGACAAAGAAACCTTGATGAAATACATGGTAAGTAGTTCAGAAAAACCACAAAATTACCCTATATACTCCATGCATTATGATATGGACTCATTTATCTTGTATAATTCAGACAATGGTAAAAATGAAATCATAGTTGTAGAAGAAAAATACAAAGCACCTGATAGTGAAAACATATCACATGAGTCTCTATGGAATTTAGATTTTGATGGCTCTGTAAATAGATTAGGAGCAAGTGTAGGTTTTAACCCCGTACCGAAATTACCTGCATATGAATTCTAAATCACAGGAAAAATAAAAATGCGAGAGCATAACACATAAAACACATATACACAGAGATTTCCCACTGTATCTCAAAACTGAGACTACCAGCTTGATTTTTCATTATGTTCCTTTCAATGTTACAATACATATTTATACATGCCGAAGCATCCAATACCATGGACCCAAAAAACCATCGCGTCCAAAACCATGGACCGAAAACCATCGCGTCCAAAACCATGGACCGAAAACCATCGCGTCCAAAAAACATGTGCGAAAATCATGCACAAAACCATAGGTGGGTCCGCCCAACCTAACATAGGGTCCCAAACCAAAATTTTCTGGGGCGCTGCCCCGGACCCCATAAAGTGGGGTTACGGGTACCCCTAAAACCCCCTGTTAACTATGTGGAAAGAATATAACACAACCCAACACTTCCTATAGCTTCCCGAGTGCACCCAGTTTTCAATGTTTCATGTTTAAAGAGGGTTATAGGTGACAAGCTTCCAGTTCAAACAATATTTCCAGAACTTGATGAGGAAGGAAAAATCATATTGGAACCTGATGCAGTCACAGAAACAAGAACTCGACATCTACGAAATCGATCAATCATTGTAGCCCTTATTGTTATTATTGTGCCCCTATTGTCCCCATATTGTTGTTCGTGTGCCCCATAGAAGCCCACTATTATTATTGTTGTTCCCTTATATTATTATTTTTATGTCGGCTTTGATTATATTGTGACCCCTTAGACTCCCATATATAGAAAAGAGGTTTAGTCATTTGTATCATCCAAGAATTGTTCATTTGTGTAATGTAAAGGAGGTTTCCCCCTCGAAGAGGCTGATTTTGAAGTCGTTGATCTATCTTCTCTATCTTTTTGTGAGTTCGTTCATAAGATAGCCTATTCCCAACCCAATAACATTAAGGAAACCCATCCATCCAAATTTGTTGGGAAACATACCCCACTTACCCAACTTACTCTTGTGAGTTCGTTCATAAGATAGCCTATTCCCAACCCAATAACATTAAGGCAACCCATCCATCCCAATTTGTTGGGAAACATACCCCACTTACCCAACTTACTCCATCTCTTTCCTCCACTTCCATGGCATTTGTTTAAGATTAGGGAAGACTCTAACTGAAGAACAACCTCTTGTACATATTGAAGATATCAATGTCGAGGAAGTTGTAACTGAAGAACCAGAATTGGTTTAATCTTCAAATACATTAAGAATACTATCCATCATGAACCGCAAGATCGTCCTTACCTAGAAATATTGGACAGAGAAAAACCAACTAATCATCCTGAGTTTGATATTTTAGGTGAGCTTGAAATTGTATGTGTCCCTATACCACTATTCTAGGCAATCAAATATGTCCTATCTATTCAAAAATAGTAAGGAATTGTATCTAGGGGAACCTGGTAGAAAAAGAAGGGACCCTTAAGCTGCTTATTTTATGGGAAAGTTGTCAAACATTATGATGGGGGGGATTTCTCAACACCAGATGTTTAGAGCTTGGAATTCAAATGGTAAATGTGCAAATCAACCATACCATTATCCCAAACACGATGATTAACCTTAGGGTTTCCATCAATGTTATGACTCGAGAAACCATGATATCCCTAGAACTTTTCATTCATATCCAAACCCCCACAGTATTGTAACTTTCCAATAGAACAACTAAACCAGGTGGAATTTTGTAAGATGTAGAGAACTCGATGGATTCATGGGAATATCCCACTAACGTTATGGTTCTATAACCCAAATCATCTTTGGTAGCTTATCTTTTAATCCTAGGAAGGCCATGGTTGGCTACTACAGGTGCTTCTGTCAATTCCAATTTAGGTAACATGACCATTTCCCATTGGACCTTAACAAAAGAACTCACCCTTACATCCTCCCGCTAATCCCAGTATAGGTCTTGAAATGCCATTTTCAGTTGACAAAGAGGAAAGTGATGAAGAATAATTTTTCCATCAAATCCTCATTGTTGACCAATATCTAGCCATATGAGATAAAAATAAGTATGAAGAAATTAGTGACTTCATCATCCTCCTTCCCCTAACACACATGATCTTATTCACATCATGGATTGTCCATGCTTCTATTTTTTCATAAAATAAACCGTCGATGGAACATGAACCCTATTTTGTTGAAGAGATAATACCAACTCTAGATACTACAGAAATTAGCCCTAGAGGGACCTTGAAAATCAACTAAGGGATAATTAAACAACAAAAAGAATGATTGTCAAATTCTTACAGAGGCATAGATGCTTTCACCTAGGAATGCATTGTCATGAAGGGAGTCCATCCTGAACTATGCACTCATCATTTATATATCAAGGAACGATCAAGACAAATTTTCCAAACCTAACTATAGATGAATCTGACACTCAGATATAGTTAAAGACGATTTGCAAAAATTGTTATCATCCAACTCTATCTATTCCATTTTTTACTACCAATGGGTATCCTTTTGTTGTTGCACCAAATAATGGTAAATGGAAAATAGGTGTTGATTATAGAGAGCTTAATAAAGCAATACACACAGACCATTTCCCATTTCCATTTATTGACCAAGTCCTAGATATGTTGATAGGGAAGAAATCTATTTCTCTCCTCGATGAGTTTAGTGGATATAATCGAATCAAATTACTCCCGAAGACAAAGGCAAGACTATAATCACCTATATTTTTGGAATATTTCCTATATTGTTCTACCTTTTGGGATTTGTAATGCTCCATCCCCTTTCTAGCAACCCATGATTGGGATTTTTTCTGATCTAACTCACGACTACCTAGAAATATATACGGATGATTTCACAACATATGGTGATATATTAGATTTATCCATGGGCAATCTAGAAAATGTTTTAATAAAGATGTCAGGAAAACCATGTTTCCCTTAGTAACAAGAAATGTCACATAATATTAGTTGAAGGCATAGTACTAGGGCACCACATCTCAGGAAAAGGCATCTAAGTGGATTCGGCAAAGATAAAAGTAATAGTAAATTTGTCGATTCCAAAAACACAAAAAGAGTACAAAGTTTTCTAGGACATGTTGGTTACTATCGTTGTTTCGTTGAAGGATATTCACAATGAGCTCACCCCTCGTTTACTCTGATTAATCAAAATGGTAAATTTGTGTGGGAAGAGAGCTACAATTGTGCCTTTGAAGAGATGAAATCTAGAATGTCAAAAGCTCTTGTTTTGATAGGTCCCAATTGGTCCCTCCTATTTCATATATCCATGGATGGATCATACACTTCCATTGAAGTTATCTTAGGAAAACAAGAAGGAAATGCTCCATATGTAATTTGTTTTATCAGTAAAAATCTCTCACCCATAGAAGTGAATTATATAGTGATAGAAAAAGAGTTTCTTGCACTAATGCATACAATTAACAAATCATGGTTTTATATAATAGATTATCAAGTAATTTTTCACACTTTCCATGCTACCATAAAGTACTTAATGAATAAACAAATCATCCATGGTAGAGTAAATAGGTGATTATTATTATTACAACAATTTGACATAACCATCTTGAATAAACTAGGGAAGGACAATGTAGTGGCTTATTTTCTTTTAATACTAACATCAAATGAGAACAATCCTCTTGTAGAAGATTATTTCCCTGATGAAGATCTCTTTGTAGTACCTACTAACTCTCCCTGGTTTGCAAATATTGCTAATTACTTGGATATAAGAAAAATTCCTCGTCACTTGTCTCCAAAAAAGCTTAAAAATATCATCAAACAAAGTTGCATATTCTCATGTATCGATATGTGTCTCTTTTACACATGAATAGATCTTGTTATATGAATATGTGTGCAATAAGATGAGACCTACACGATATTGAAAGTATGCCATGATGGTCCTTTTGGGGGCCACTTTGTTGAAAATTGGACTAGATACAGAATACTTCATTATAGGTATTACTAACCCACTATCTTCAAATATGCCAAGCAATATGTGAAGAGATGTGATAGTTATCAATGCATGAGAATATCGGTGCAATAAGATGAGATGTCATTGTAGCCATAAATAGTACTACAGATGGGCCCCAGATTTTGCTGGATCAATTAATCCTCCTTCCTATTGCAACTCCTGCATCCTAGTATGCACAAACTGTGTCACAAAATGGATGAAAGTGAAGGAACTCCCAGCCACAACTGAACAAGTAATGGAAATGTTTCTTCACGAAGAGATCTTCTTCAAGTTCATAATACCTTGGGAAATAGTTACAAAAGGAGGAGCTCAATTCACTTCATGGCTTTTTAAAGATATAATGGAGGCTTATAAGATCAATCATAGGGCCACAACACCATACCATCCACAAGCCAATGAACAAGTGGAAGTGACAAATATCTTGAAACTATTATCACCAAATTTGTCAGATTGCACCTCAGGGATTGGGTTGACCAACTCCCTAAATCTCTATGTTCCTACCAAACAGCTACCAACTACACTTTGTATGAATTAGTATGTGGGAAAATAGTAATTTTGTTGACTGAGACAAAGATCCAAACACTTAGAACAACAATACAACTTGGAATTGGCCTATCTCAAGCTTAGAAGTAGAGACTTCTCCAGGTCAATGAGTTGGATGAGCTCCATCAAGCTACCTTACACCAGACATCAGTGATACAACACTAGAGAGCTTGGTGGTGCAATAATTTCATCAAGAAGAATAAATTTAAAGTTGGATATTGGGTTGTGTTATTTGATTACAAGTTTAAGGATTTGATAAGAATGTTTTTTGTTTGGTGGCTAAGACCCTATGAGATAGATATTGTACATAATATTGGATCCATCAAGCTTCATACCATTGATTAAGAGAGAATTCTCCTAATGGAAAGAAGACATGGGATTTGGTTATATTGCAGACCCTTATCAAAGGAATCCTTCTTGAGTAAAATCAATGATGGATGGCCAAATAGTCACATGGAAATTGTTTGTAAGGGAGAGATCCCTATCAGGTGAATCATTCTGATGTATTATTTTTTCCCCAAAAAGGAACAAGGAGAATAAGTTAACATAAATGATCCTTCTTCCTATGAGACTCATGGACTAATAATTTTTGCAGAACATGCAAGGGAAGAAGTCATTGTTGCTACATCTCTATTGCTATGAATTTGTTGTTGCAACTCTAATGTAGCAAGATGAGTGCTACAACTCCATTGTTGCAACTCACAATGTTGCAACTTCATTACCACAACTTTTTTTTTACAATTCCAATTCCATTATTGCAACTTCATTGCTGCAATTTCACTGGTCAATTTGGGTGGAAAAAATTCCTACTAAAACACCATGATTGGATCAAGCTGCAACTCTAGCATAATTACATCGTTGTTGCATCTCTATATTGTCGCAAATATATGCATGTTGAAACTCTCATGCTAGCAAGGATTCAAGTTGTCTTTTGGGGGCTAGCAGCACAGCACAACAAAAGTATAGGATAAAATAAATTGTTGCCAACATGAAAGAAGTGACCACTCATGGTACTTTTATTAGAAGGTATGTCCCTTGACTGCATATTTAATGGCACTAGTTTTTCATAAAAAACTTGAAAAATGATTTGGTAGCATGCATATATTACTACCACCATTGACCAATGTCATCATCCCACTATCAGACAATCATCCCATTTCCATAATTAGAAACTGCAACACCAACCCCCCTCCAAAATGTTAATTTCACCTTGTAGCCACAAAATGAACTGAGCTCTAAATAGAAAGAGAAAATGGGAGGCTTATTGGACCAAAGAGATCCCACAAAAGCACTTTTATTGTAGGTGTGTGACCGCATTTGGGGATAGCTTTAGAATGGGGGATGGATTGAATATGTCCACAAGCTCTAAGGATATGATGATTACATGGTGCTAAAGTTCACCATGAATTTTGATGAAAATTAAATAGTAGGGGGAACAATGGTGCATGTGAATGAAACTGTCATGGATTAGGTTACAGGTCTCCCTCACACCAGAGAATCATGGTATTGTAGAAGAAGGAAAAATCATATATCATGGATCAATTCTTGGAGCCAGGTGAAGGTTTGGTCAAGAAAGGTACAGGATTTGAATAGAGATCTTTCTTAGACCCTTGGGGAGATGTAAATATTGTGGTGCATAGGTATTTCATGTGAGAAGACCACCATGGGATAGTCTACTTACAACACTTGAGGTTGTTGGACCACCTAAGGAATGGTAGGATGGATAACACATGGATAACATGCCATTCTTCCTTTGGAAGAAATTCCAAACCAAGACCACACTCGTTCAGATGTTTATATACCTTAGAGATTCCCCCTCACATCACATCCTCATAAAATTACTAGTTTAGCAAGCATTTCACAGGGTAGGATGAGTCTAGAGTGATGTAACAAGGGTAACAATCAAAGAAGCAGCTACTGCAAATCCACCTAAAGTTGTAGTTGTTGCAACTCCGCTTGAAGCTCCAACTGCTACAACTCCATAGGTTGCAACTAGTGCAACTCTAGAGGTCAAAATTGTTGACACTCCTGAAGCTAAAGAATACCATGTTGCCACTCACATAAAGGAATAATTCAAAATTATTGCAACTCCTGTGATAAAAAAAGACCCTAATGCAACTATGTAGTAAAAGGAAGACATCCATGACAATGATGTGGAAATAATTGGAAGCAAGGCTCCAACGTAGAGGTTGAAGGGGATGAAAAAGAGACCTATATACATAGAAACCCCTAAGAGGAAGAGAAAAAGATACACTAGAGATGTGGCCCTAATTGTTGCAACTCAATTAGAATAGAAAGAAACCCCTATTGTCACGAACTAGCAAGAATGGAAGAACATATTATATCATAAGAATAAGAATCCATTTCTATCACGCAAGAACCACTAGACATGATGGAGGAAGAAAAAGGCTCCAAGAAAATAGAGTTGGAGACGGAGATTAAATACCTTACTACTACACAAGGACTAGAAAGTGGAGACACAGAAGAGGACCTTTCAACCATTACATCATTATTTGATATTACATACAACAACAAAAAACCAGTGTAGATGTTCAGGTAAGGATAATATAGCCCTTTCACAATTATAGAACCATGACAATCATCATTTCCTTCACTAAAACAACATTAAAAAGGAGATCATCAAACATATAAGGGATTTCTTTTTCTATGCTTTCACCTCAGTTGCTTTTATATCTCAATTTTTGTGGGACACAACGTATTTTTCACTACTTATTCTTACCTTACTTTGATTCTTTTTTCTTCATATATTTTCTTTTGACTTGTTATTCCTTCTTTTGCTACTAAATCTTAAACCCAACATTTGCTTCTAGCATGGATCACCAGTATTTGTATCCACCAATTATTAGGTGATTTTTTCTCATACATGGTTTGGAAACAATTCTTAAATCACAAACCTTCATACATGTACCTTCTACTCTCCTTTACTTTTCATCAATCATCCTTGGTTTTCTTTTGCTTACCCTTAACCATATCTCAATTTTTGTGCATTACCTTCAACCATTACAATTCTCAAGTGGATTTCAGCTTACCATGAACCATTGATTACAACAAGTGGGTGTTGGCTTACTAAAACCTTCATTTTTCATGACAAGTGGCTTTTGGTTTACCACAAACCATCAACAATCAAGTTATGGGCATATGATTTCCTTGCCAAGGCTTACAACCAATACATTTAACTTGGGTACATATAAAAACTCTTCATCATACACGTCCTTTTCAAGCCAATCTAGCTCCTTTGCAAACATAAGACCATGACCATTATACTTTCCATCATCAAAACAACATTATCATAAAGGACCATTAAAGTTCATATGGATTTTATTTTCTATGGATTCATTTCAATTACTTGTGTCTCATTTTTTATGACACATGGTATTGTTTTTCACTACTTATTCATACATTCCTTTGCTTCTTTGTTCTTCATGCGTTTGCATATGATGCATTCTTCTCTATTTTGTTGCTTCATTCTTCCTACTTTTGCTACTCCAAACTTTCTTCCATATCCTTGTCTCTTTTCTCTTTAATATTCCCTTACCTCTTATTTCCTTTGTTCATGCTCAAGAATACATCTTCTTCTTTCATCTCACTTTCCTTTCTTCCATCATATTCATTGGTCTTGCATGATTCATCATATGATTCTTCCATTGAAATACCTATAACAAAAAGTGTTCCACGTTGGAGTGATCAAGGTCCAACAAGATATTTGTGACCTCGATTTGAAAAATTTAATTGTAACACCATTATCACATTATGACACAACTCAAATTTGATTTGAATTTGACTTTCACTATGGCTTCAAAAAGGCTTCACTACATAACCAAGATATTTTGACTCGCACTTGAACTTGACTTGAACTTAACTTATTTTGGCTTAGTCCTACGTCAATATAATTTCATGACAAGCTTTAAAACCTTCACAAACGATTTTGACTTGACCTCAAAACCTTATATCAACTCCTTTTATCCACTAACTTTAACTCATTATAACAACAAACTCTTAATTTTCACCCTAGAATGTGTTTGCAATTGTTTTTCAACCTAAAATACTAATTTTCTTATAAACAATCCTAAATACAATGCAAACCCTTTTCATCAATAGATTTTTCCAAAACCCTATTAGAAAATTAAACCTACATAGCTCTCTTCATACAACAATTTTAAATAAAATACACTTTTTTTTCCCTAATATTAAACACCAAAATTAACATGCCCTTCTTTATTGTTTTGTTGAACTTTGGCATGGTTATTGAGACTTGTAGAGTTCTGCTCCAATATTCTTCAACCTTATACACTAATTTGACGCCATAATAATGTTTTCCTCAAGCTACAAGTTTCCGTTCTCTTGAGTTTTTGCAACATGTTCAGAACGTGTTTTTATACAAATTAGAGTTAATTTAGAGCTTCTTGAACATGACCTGAATTGCAATTGCAAACTATATCCTTTAGGCACTTAGGTGGCTACGACTTTGGGTGATCGCTTTTCTTGCTAAGTTCTCTCAATATTGATTGTAATATTTTGTACAAATGTAATTAGTATTGATATGAAACAGTTTGAAAGACAAATAGCTCAACCCCAACATAGCAACTCTCCTCCCTTAGTTTATCAATGCACTCATGATATTCAAGAGTAGCATATAGTTTTCCTATGTCCAAAAATATTGTGGCTTTCATCAAAGTGTACACTGCATAATCGTCTTTCATTTCAAATCATCCTCATCACTAACAAGGTGTTGAATTTGCTACATGAGCCACATGTACTCATTCCAAAGGACGTCATAGAAAATTGTAATCTTGCTTAAATTTCTATAAGATTATTAGCTCTTTCTAGGCATGTTGTAAAAGGGATTTGCAATTATTCAAGTAAATTTTCCATAATTGCAACAAACATATTTCAAATGGATAGAAGCAAAAAAAAGATAAATAATTCTAACATCTCGCAAAATAGCCAAATTTCCTTCTCCCATTTATCAAAATTCAGCTTAAAATAGAGATTGCCCTTATTTCAATGATAAAGATCAATATATTTAAACAGCGTTGCCAAATTTCGAACATTATATTTAACTTATACATTGGGGGTTTTTGAAGAATCTAGGGCAATTAGAGTTAATGAGATTCTTCTAGTCATGATAACTATTTGTGAGGTGTTTTTAACTTTTTCATCTTAACACAATCTTCACCTGTTATTATTAGAGTGTGTCTTCTTAGTTCATCAAATAGATACCAAATCAAAAGAAACAACAACACAAGATATTGGCTTTCTGCCAAGGCCAAAACCCCTCACTCTTTGAGCGGAAAACCCGCACAAAATTCTGATTCCAATTGACGAATACCAAGACCATGAACCTTGACCTATTTAGCCACTCTAAGACCAAGACACCAATCCTCTTCTTTGTCACTGTTGAGATCATCATCATTGTTGCACCATTGAGACCAACACTACTACACCACCGAAATCTTCATTACTGCTGCAACACCATTGTTGCACCTTCACTGAGGTCTTCATCATAACAACTAAATCATTATTGTTGCACCATTGTTGCTCCTTCACTAAGATCTTCATCATGACATCGAGATCTATATATTGAAATATTTAGAGAGCGAGATCATGATTGCTTCCAAAATACATGTCGAGATAGAGAGTGTCACTTCAGAATTCTTCTCTTCACAAGTATGTCGAGACTATAAGGCTGCTTCAAAGGTCACTGTATTGGTAGACTAGGACTGCAATCATTACTGAGATCTTCATCATTATAGTTGCATCGAGACAGTGACTATTTTCCTTGCACTGAAATCATCATCATAGATATGCTGAGATTGTCACCACTGAGGAGGATGGGTCTATAATTTTTCTCACTGTAATTATCCACGAAACTACAGAGGCATCCGAAATTGTATCCTGTTGAACCCATCTAAAAGTTAAGTGATGTATGAGGTCCGTACTTATCTGAAGTTTCAGATATGTTTGAGTTTTGTTCCTCTTCTTTTGCGTAGACACTATCTGGGTATATATAGTGGTTTTCCCTCCATATTTAGTCGACCTGACAGAGTGAACTGATGTGTCTCTTTTTGCAAGATGACATGACTTCTTTAGTTATTTAATTCATTTTTGCAGGCCGACACTAAGAGGATTGTGCTTGTCTTTTAGGAGGGTTTTTCTAGACACTAGGTTGACTCATATATATTTTACAAATGCTCAAGAAGAGCTCTTCATACATGACATTGACTCTCTGACTCAATAATAAATCCTAACACTTTCAATGGGAGCCACTAACAAATAAACTTCTTGCTCATGAAACCCATGTAGCAAGGCATACAAAAATAATTTTATTTCTTTCATTTCATTGTTTACAAAGATCGTGTCATTATGAAGACCGAACCTAATTACACTTTCTTCAACAGGAGTAAGATGCAGTTTTCTACCACTACCATTCCTCTACCTATTCCTATGCTCATCTACAAGAATTAGCATCAATGTGAGATCTTTTTCTCAATTCAAATTTTGAACCCCCCATAGATAACTATCAAGGAGCTATTAAGCCCTTAAAACTAAAGTGGCTCTTATATTTCATCAATTATCTAGCATTTTACCCGCCATGGTTCTGATTCCAAATATTGAGTCTAATATTTAAATATGAAATACAATCAAACATATAACAGGGGATATTGGGAGATTACACTCAAGAAACCGTCTTAGGAGAAAATTCTATTTAATCTCCAATATCTAATGTATTTTATAATGTACATTTGGCCCCTTGCATATAGATTTAAATAACTTTACGTGGCTAGAGAAATACGACATAATAAGATACTTAGTTCAACCATCTCCATAATTATCTCCAATAATTTCTCCAAATCTCTTCATTGCTTCCATAAAACATTCATTCCTAACTTCTTTCATTGTCCTCGTATTTCATCCATATGTAGAGATTGTGTGGAGTCTATTTCATTGCAATTCAATCACATGATTTTTAAACAGTAAAATAATAATAATAATAATCTAAAGTTAACTTCATGGCCAAGCTAGACACCAAATTGGTGTATGAGATCCCACAATTTGACTATTAAAGTCTATGAAGGTGTACGTACGCTACCCCCCCTGGATCTGAACCCGTGTCCTCTTAGGCAAAAACACATTTTATTAACCATTATTTATCATTAGTAGGAGTTAATCCCTCCCTTTTCCCTTTTTTAACTTTAGGATACTACTCAATTGATTCACCAACCCCTACATATTCTCTGCATTTTGTTCCATCCTAGATAAATGAGCATGAAACTCTTTCTTCTTGGATTCACATACCTTCATAATGCGTGTTAGCTCCATAATTGAACCTGGCTCCAATGAGTCTCTGAAGGTCCTAGTTGTTCTCTACCCATTTCAAATTGTCTTCATGTTTAGGTCATGCACAGATTTCTACAATGTAAGAACCTAGGTTTGGATGCTCAAAATATTGAATTTGCTCTATTTCCTCAATGAACAAGTCAAATCTCCCAACGACACTAATGAAACAAGATTTTAATATTGGTTGATTGCATACCCTCTTAGAGATTAGAATTTATCTTTCTTACCAGGATTCAATGGACTCTTATATTTGGATTTTTAAGTCACTAAAACATTGCTATCCTTTATCTTATAATAAAAAAATATAGCATTTTCAAAAACAAAGCCTGGTCCTACACTAGGGCATGCATTTTTTCTCTATATTAATTTTATCAATAGTGGATCTTCGAACTATGTTTAGCTACATTATTTCTTTGAGATTATCTCAAGTTCCCCAATATTATGGTTAAATTATCCTTAATCACATTGGTGGTTATGTTGCCCTAATTATTTTGTTGACCACTACCTAATGGATAGTTCGATAAATGTCCACTAACATAACATTGGCTCTTTGCCTCTCAATGCTTTATTCATTTAAACCTTCTTGGTTGTGGTTCCATAATCTATGAATGGTTTTTTCCTGAGAATGGGTTGATAGTTAATGGGCAATCAATAGATTTTTGTCAATGGTTCATTGACTCTAACTAATTGAGGTCCTATCAACTTGTAGTTCAACAATGTATTGTCAATGAAGTTTCATCTATCAACATTTTTCAACCTGCAATATTTTTAGATATCAATTTCCTATGTCTCAATATTATATTTCTCAATAGATTCTCATTATGTCAAAAATTTTAACATGGTCCTTTACAAATCAATAAGGCAAGGAAATATATCAAAAATATTGAAACAAAAGCTCAATCATTACACAACAATGCATGGTGCTCCATAATTACACCGGGATGTCCAATTAGTAACTTATGTTTAACCCTCCTCCACTCTATTGGATTGAATCAAATAGAAAAAGTTGATAGATTCATGTTGAAGTGTGCACGTCCAAGTTCCTAGTGCAACAATAATGAATCTACTAATGATAAGAAAGTGGTTGAACATTCTACATTTTGACTTTTTCCTATTTGTCATCACTAAAACCATATCAAACATCTTTGCCAAAATTGGAAGTATTGGTGATTTTTTTTTAATGAAGAAAATGAACTTCACACCCTTAAACGACACTACTACAACCAAATTATCCAATATTATCATCTAATGTCTACAACTCCATCAATCCAAAATGCCTTTTTGTCAAATTACAAGCCAAAATTCTAAGTTTCACTTCCCAATATTTTAAGGAACTAAAAAACTCCAACACGTAGCACATTTAGACCTCTACTTGTGAAAACACCCCATTTGTCCATAAGTTTGAATATAAACTTGTCAATAAAAGGACTTTCACCAAGTGCTTCAGTGAGTAGCTAGATAATGGCTACTTTGATATGCATGGCAACGTAATCACCTCTATCATAGAGCAATGACACTTAGAGTGTGTTGTTATGAATGTGTATGCTCCTCTTTCCCATCAATATTAATGATGAAGTGCAATTGAGAATGATTATCAAAGGTTTAAAGATATGTGAATGAGACATTTTTAGATAATAGTAATGGACAATGGGGATGAGATATTGCTAATAAAGAGTAATGAAAAAGCATATCTCCAAGCTAATAAATATAATTGTTAACCTTAGTATAATTTCCATGAATAAAATATGCATCTAACAAGATTTCCATCAATGTGCTAAGCTAAAATGAGAATCATAGTGTTGAGTCTAGGTGGCTGATCAATTGTAAGATCCATATTTATTCAATAACATTTTCATTTAATCTAAAATAGTTTCATCAAAAGTTAAAAGAATGTACAAATATCATGCAAAATCAAGATGATGATTGTACTTCTCAAAAGAAATTGAGAAATTGTTTAAGATTGTAGGATTAGTTTGCAGAAAATGATTATGCATTTCCTAGGTTTTCATCTCTCGCCATGAGATTTTAAATAATATGGAAAAGCATATACCTTACTTTATAAGTGTGTCATTCTATTCATTTTACAATTAATTTTAAAATCTTAATTGTTTTTAATAATAAAATTTCCATAAGCCCCCAAGGAGCCAGCTCAATTGGCAAGTATCGTGAAAATTAAGTATTATGTACCAAGACACTCAAGATTCAAATCCCCCCGACTTACCCGTGTCTGCAAAAGGGGCATACATAGGCACCTAAAGGTTATAGTGGTAGCGATCGAAATCAACCCCATGTCATGAGAGTACGAAATCAACCCACTTGTTGATTCCTGTAGTCACAAACAAAAAATTAAATTAATTAAATTTCCATATATATTTCTTTTACAAGCATTTTATATTTTTAAGCTTAGTGTGGTTTTAAAAAGGCTTTGCATTGCGACTTGGATGGACATAGCAATTTTGTGTATCGCCTTCAATGTGCTTCTAGTCACTTGGAGCCATGAATCTTGGGTTGCATACAGATACCAATTGAACTAACCACAAACTCTTGAGCCACAAGATGCAAAGACCCATGTGCCTGAGTACTTGGACCAGAGCCCGACAACTTGAACCTCTAACTGCCCTCTAAAGCATGTGGCCACTGTGGTGTTCATGACCAACTGAGAACAAACCAAAGATCAACTTTTGAGGGAACAATGGAGCAGACACTAGGGTTAATTGACACTTAGAATCCTTTCAAGCATACCTTTGGAGACTACCATCTATAAGCTTGAAACACATCAAAGTCTTTAACAATTGAAATTAAGCCCAATTCATAGTTAAGGGAGAAAATCATCTAAGACCCTTGTGGAACAAGATTCACCTTAAAGCTTTGCTAAAGTAATATATGAATTGATATAACGCACAAAATTATGCAAGAGAGACAAACCATCAAAGAAAACCTTGTTGGCCAACTTAAACCCCAAAGTGACGAAGCAAACACGGGAGGATGATAAGAACCCATCGAGAGATGCAGAGAAACACAAACTCTCCAACTCCGAGAGAACTAATAAACACTGAGAGTCGGACCAAGGAATGCCTGGCAACTATGAGAAGGATGGGCATGGCGACCAAAGGCTAGCATACCTAACCACACTAAGAGGGGTGCAGTACTGCTCGCCAAGGACAAAGGCACACCTAAAGAAGGGCGCCACCCCTCCATGATGCCACCCTCTACCATCAACGAGAGAAACCCTTCCAGGCAATAGTTGACTGAAATCATGAGCCAACAAGTCAGACGGGGGGTAGCGTATAGCCACCAAGGGCTTGTAAATGCTCCCCCTGCATGAGAATTTAGCGAGATGTGCCTATACACAAGATCCAACACCCTCTGTGCGAGAATGTTACATAATTAATGTTATATCACTATATGAATTACAAATTTGTTTGTGTATTTATTAAATTACTAATTTTTTAAATCAAGTGTTAAATTCTCAAAACAATATTTTAAAATATTAAATTTTATCTTCATAGAAATCTATCTTTGTAAATAGCCATAGGCCAAGCAAGCATGGCCTTACATGAAGACTAAAAAGATATTATTCACATAGCTCATTTTATTGTCATTACCATATCATTTCCAAATTCTCATTTTATGTTGCTTAGATTAACTTCTTATTATGAGATTCTCACCAAAATAACATTTTTTTTTGTTAATTGTGTATCTTCATTCCAAACGAAATTAGACCATTGAAATGAATTTTATTTAAAAATGACTACTTACTATAATAGCAGTATGTTGATAAGCTCACAATACCTCTTCATATATATATATATATATGAAAAACTTATGCATTGCAGGATATTAACATAATATTCTATACACCTATATCTTGGAGAGTGATGCCCCTAGTAAAAAGGATGAGAGATTCCTTAATACAAGGGGTATAACACTTATAGGCCATTGGTTTTGAATCTGAAAGGTCTTGCTTATACTTTAATAATAAGTATGTTTTGTAATGATTAATTTCATGCTTACAGAACAATTATATGACGGTATCCAAAGTGATTTTAACACTACCTAGCAGAGCGTAAAATGAAATGTACTTACCTAATCATTGAAGCAAGAAGGATATCAAATGACAATATAATATTGGATAGCAAGAGCTCAAATTAAGTTGTTAAATAGGATTCTCCTATACACTCGGAGAATGAATTTCACAATCATTTCGAACCAACAAAACATAACATTGTTTGGTATCAAGCTATTTCCTTGGTGAAAAAGTAAGAAGTTAATACATAATGTAGGGTGTGCCAATTATACAAATATAAAAGGTGGTCATGCAATTGCCTACAGATCATCGATTTTCAATAAAGCAACC
>APFE030832388.1:0-27469 GCA_000404065.3 Pinus taeda
TACTTAGTTTGGCACGCTCTACAATAAAATCCCTGATGCTCCTAGACCAGAATATTCCGTTCCTCCCCCTCCCAAATCAAACAAAAAATCTCATGCCGCCGATGGCGTGATAGGTACGACAAGCACTAAAACCATAAAGGCTACGTCGAAAAAGGCCCGCACAATTTCGAGTCAAAACGCAAATGAGGAACTTCTAGCCTCGGAAGTAAATGCCGTACAGATAGACAAAGGTAAAGAACCCAAGCAACCGGGAGGCAAGAAGAAAAAACAAGGGAAGAAGAAGAACCAAGAGGACTCATATCCTAAGAAATATTTTGCAAACCCTTTTGGGGATAAGAAACCAAAAAGTCCATGCCATATATGTGACGAGGATCACTGGACCAGAGAGTGTCCATATAAAGATGAACTTAGAAAATTCTTCAAAAGTTCAAAAACCTCGGCTGTATTGACTGATCCATTTCCGAACCCAGGAACAAATATGGTTGCTAGCAAAAATGCTTCCCCATCCCAAGTGCTAATGTTGTCAGTTTCAAAGCAACTGAATGATGCTCTCATATCAGCAAGGAGTAAAGATTACGGGAATCCATAGATGTTGAACAACAAGGATAATAATCAGCCTAGTAGTTCAACAACAACTTTGACCGAAGTTGTGCCACCCATCATTCCTGAATTAACGATAAAACTGCCAAAGGGAGTAGTACACAAATCAACGTTTAATCCTTGTGCCAGAGTAGCACAACACTATAATTTAGTGGAGGATTTAGCCCAATCGCCCTTCGCGATGTCGACTCTTGAGGTACTACAAAATTTCCCCTCCCAAAGCAGGCTTTATTATCAGCAATAGGTGGGATTGACCGAACGGATTCCAATCTCGTGTCTTTTAATCACAAAGGATATGACCCTCAGTTACCAACTCAACTAGCTTTCCTCATTCAAGTGAAATCCCTCAACAAAACTATTCATAGAACAATTATTGATGACGGGGAATCCACATGTATTATGTTGATGAGTTGCTGGAAAACTCTAGGGTCTCCATCCTTGTCGCGATCATCAACAACATTAAAAGCATTTGATGGATGAACATACACCCCGTATGGGATATTAAGTAACTTGCAAGTCGAACTAGGGGGAAAAACAGTAGAAATCGATGTTGAAGTCATCGACGAAAACCTCGATTACAACATCCTACTGGGAAGACCCTAGATATATGCCATGGCAGCCATTGTGTCGACCTACTTTAGGAAAATTGCATTTCCTTCCCAAGGAGGAATTACAATCATCGACCAGCAAACGTTTCTACCCAACAGTTTGCAAGTTACAGGAAGCATTCTGATGATCCATGGAAGCCCTAATGCGCTTCACAATATCAGAGTAGGCCTACTAAAAGACCCCACATTAATGGGAACTTTTACCCTACCGCCTCCAACCAATTTGGTGGAAGTGGCTAACATAGGAACCTGCAATATGATCTCTTCCATTCAAAAGATGTCAGAAAATGATGTTAAAATGGATCATCTACAAATATTTCCTCTAACCCCACTGGAAATATTATTGCAATCAATGTTTCCAGCATGGGAGGCAAACTTGTATCAATGCTCATCAAGCGTTTGGATAGATAGGTCTAAGGAATATGGCACCCCTTCAGATCGTTGGTCGCAAGTACACTCTATAGATGAAGGAATCATTCAATCGGTGATGATTGACGGGGCACCGTGGGAAGATTACCACCATCGTTCCCATCTTCTGAACTGGAAAGAAGATAATTCTAGCAACCTAGACCATCCTTTAGTATTTGAATTTCTGACGAATACTGTGAATACGGTGGATTCCGAGAGAAACCTATCCAATATTGAAGAGACTACTGCCATAAATATCTCAACCAAAACAAATATTGTAGAGAATATTCATGTCAGAAAATCTTGTTCTTCTTCAGAACTGGAAATATATAGTGCTCTCTTTCACGAGTTTAGAGATGTCTTTGCTTGGTCATATGATGAAATGCTAGGTATTGACTCGAGCATAGTTGAACATGAAATTAAGATGTATCCAGATGTCAAACTGGTACGACAATGGCTACGGCAGGTGCACCCCAAGAAAGCCGTTGCCATCAAGGTGGAAGTTGAAAAACTCCTCCGTGCTGGGTTTATTACCCGGTTCCTCTGACCGATTGGGTATCGAATATTGTTTCTATGATGAAGAAACAAGGGACGATTAGAGTGTGCGTCGATTACAGGGATGTAAATCAATCTTGTCAGAAAGAAAACTACCCTACACCCTTTATTGAACAGATAATTAACGAATGCACCAGATGTGAAATCTTTTCATTTATGGATGGATTTTCCAGGTATAATCAAATAAATATCCACCCACAGGACCAGTCAAAGACTGCAGTAGATTAACAGTGTGTATCACTTCGCTCTTATCCGGATTTGGGTAGATCATCAGTTCGGATTGCAGGGCATTGCATGGGAGGACTTCATCTCCCGTGACTTCTTCAGCGCACCACAGGTACTATCAGAGACCGAGCAGGAGTTGGGTGGTTCTTCTTATCAGCATGAGCATCATGAGACCACTAGCATGCCAGTTTTCATTACATATCAAAGAGGTAGTAGGCACTTGTTTGCAGCAGCAAAGCGAGTGTTATCTCCACCCGGGGTGGAAGGGGCCTCACTTCCAGCATTGACTACACAGGTATTGGACAAGGGAAAGAAGCCCGTGCATGATGAGGGACCATCAGATGTATAGGAGACCGATGTCATCCTCATTCAGGATGAAGAGATAGAGGCAGAAAATGCCAAACTTAGGATGACCATTCAGGAGCAGGACTTAGAGATACATGACTTGATACTCAATATGGAGAGGGCTAGATGGGTCATCAAGTATCTGGAGCAGAGAAACAAACAGCTTGAGGACCAACAGACGATCATGGAGCTGCAAAGAATCCGTGAAAATAGACAAGCTACCCAGTAGAGGAGGATCGAGCTCACTACCTTGGAGCAAGAGATCAACAATGACCGTGAGTCTTGGTTAGATCGGGTTAATCTACGCTTGGATAAGCTACTTGAGAAGGCAAACAGGGACAAGACCATATTGAGGAGGATGCTTGTCATTACAGGGCACGGAACATGAGCGCAAAGGCCCGAATAAGGAGCTTGAAGGCTAAATTGAGCAAAGCAACAAAAGAGGCAAAAGAGGCGAAAGAGAAAGATCGACTTCGAATCTTGGCTGAAGCTTCCTTTGCACAGCATAGTACTTCATATAGGACTTCCAGCCCAAATTTCAAGGAATTTGGGGAAATGTTGGTCACATGACAAATTTTTGGCACAAACAGAGGTTTTTTCTCTATACACGCCACGCCACCGGCGTGACGCGTAAGATTGGCAGCTCTAAATAAGAAATGGTTTGCATTTTTGGATTCAGCATGAAAAATCATTACTACTGGAACATGGAGCAAGAAATTTGGAGAAGATCTTGGCCACCAAAAGGGCAAAAAACACTCAAAAATGGCCTCACTGCCCCTATTTTGACACACGGGAGGCAGTCTTGGGAGAATGAAGATTAGGAGGGGCAAATGAGCTCCAAATTCAAAAATTCGACTTGGGTTGGAAAGTAGACAGGACATACTTTCCAACGAGCACACTTAGGCACATTTTGGACTCCGGAAAGTGCCTCAAAACTAGCCTCAAAGTGGCACAACGCATACAGAGAAGGGTGCGATGCATATAGGAAAAAAGGCCCAGAATGCCTCTGTTTCACGAAATTTCACTTCCCGACTTTTTGTAAGTAGGCCCACTCATATGCACTTCCATTTTTCAACACCTAAGGTGTTTTTATAAGTATTTTCACTCCAGATGGTCAGTTATCCAAGTGGCAAAGGAAGGCAAAGGGCCACCCAAGCCATTTGACATGTTTGTGGCGCTGCACCTGTAGCTACTGTTTGGCTCTCCACCTTCATTTTGTAATGATTCCAGTAACTCCCCAACCCTTGGGAATTCTATATCTTCATGGCACATTCTATATATTGTATGCAAACCATTTGCAAAGGGTTGGTTGGCTTGTAACTTCTAGGAGACTGTGGGAAAGAAACTCTGTTTTGCATTGTATATTTTTTACAGAGGATTAATGAAAGGCAGTGGCTCTGTTTCATGAGATTCATGTGGTTGTGAGTGTAGAAAATGTGTCTCTTATGTTTCATATGTATCTTGTTATGTTTCATAGCTCATTTCATATTCATTTCCATTGAAATTTTCTAAGTTAGCTAAGGTAGAATTCAATTTTATTGCTCTGCCTATGGGAAAATTTCTTGTTTCAGTGTTCATTCTTCTGTTGAAAAGGATTCATGTTGTACATGCCCTTTGCACCCTCTTAATTAATCTCTCCATTTTGCACTATATTAAAACTAAATTTCTAGGCTTTCTGCCTACCTTGCCTCACGAAATAATCTGTGCCTTTGTATTAAGTTCTCTGTTCATTGAGGTCCATTCGTCCCATACCATCCCAGAAACGCAGTCATTCATGAAAATCACTTCTTATTTTCATTTTCACTTACTATCCTAAGATAAATAGTTCACTGTAAGTCATCTCAGGCCTTTTTGTTCATCTATTGACTGAGTGTGACTCGGAGAGAGCCCTCTCCTGTTCTGGTAGGGCTAGCTACCAGACTGAGCGTGGTTTGTGGTTACCCTGAATTTTGCCTTCCTTCAGCCTAAGGCAAATTTAGGTGCTAACAAGTTGAATTAAGCTACTGTTTGCAAAGGAGAACCGTAAATGGCAAAACATACATAAAAACATTCACAATTCTTTATACAATGGAGGCTGAATAATGCAAAGGAAGGGAGTTTGCCTAGTGGTATACTGATCACAGACAATAAAACTACTGAATAAAGCTAAAGACAATGAAGAGAAAACCAAAATTTGGAGGCAGAAACAGTCTTACCTAATCATCGCACCTGTAACACAGGGAAACAGGGATGCATCTCACCTACAACACATGGGAGGTGCGATGCATCCAGACTCCCAATGAGAGATAGTGCGATGGTCCAGGGATGAGACTGGGTTTGGTTTTTTCTCATAGTTTGTAGCTTAGTTCAGGGATTTAGGCTGAGCTAATGATAGGAAATAAACATAAAGCATAGGGGCTGATCTAATGAGGTTGCTTGAGCTACCACCAGGACACTTAGGATGCTTCCAAGTTAGATGTTTAGTTTATAAACTAACCTAGATATTGACTAGAGCAACGTTGATCTACTTTGCAGTTGCATAGAAAAAGCAGTTCGAAGGATAGCTAGCTTAACTTTAGGCTCTGTCTATAGTTTATAAAACAAACAAATAGAAACAAGCAAACAAGCTATTCGCTCCCCAGTGGAGTCACCATTTTTTTATTGGGAAAATTAGTGTCCATCCAGAGATGCTAGTCCTACTAAGATGGGTAGCTATCTTAGAAACAAACAAACTAAAGTCACTTGCATTTTCCTTTATGAGAAATGGATGGGAGAGAAGTAGAGAGTACCAACCTCAGTCTTTCACTTGGCTCCTTGCTTGTTTCCTCTCGCCTTTGACAGATCTTTGCCACTCCTTCCTCACTTGTCCCACTTCAAAGAACACCTGTAGAGTCAAAGTAGAATAATACCATCAAAGCATAGAGATCTATAACCATAAACAATATAGGATCAGATATATATTGACCATACAAATGCATATATCAATACAAGATTCAGAGATATACAAGAATATGGAGGAAAACTCAAATAGCTTTATTGATAGAAGTAGTAGAAGAGAGGATTACAACCCATTGATCTGACCCAACACCATCCTCCTAGCATGAAACCCCTCTTCACCTCATGAAAATCTATATCACCCAACACTACGATGTTCCACAGAGAAACCAACAACACTTCCTTACAAGATACAAAATTCTAGCCTCTAGATCTCTAGGATGAGGGATCCATATATAGATATTTACAGGTGGGTGAGTTAGCTTTTAGGATTTTGATTAGTGTCATTTCTATGATAGTTCTTGGTTCCACTTGGAGATTCCATGATCTCTTACTCATCCTTGGGCGAATTCAGAGAGGCAAGTGTCATCTGGGCAGTTTCTATAAGATTCTCTGGCTTTCCACCTAGCAAACTGCCTCTGCCATTTGTCTACTCTCACCCATCGCACCCTATAGAAGGGTTTTTCAGTATGCATTGCACCCCCCGTGTGCAATAGGTGAGATGCATCACACCTTGATCATGGAGCAGGTGAGATGGTCTAGTTTTGACCAGTTCTGAGCAGTGTTTCAGGGAGAACTTCTGGGAAATGATGTAATAAGCTAACCTTATTCCTTTAGGGTATGAAAGAACACTTTTAGGGGCTTAGAAGCCCTTGGTTTATGGACATATGTGATTGGGGTTGCAGTGCCCAAATATGTTTATAACAATTGGTAGGTGTGCCGTATGTGGTTGTATGCTACAATTGGAGAGTTACCATGGGTTGAACAGTTCAGAAAATATCTTATCCCATGTGTTATATTAAAAAATTATTCCATTTTTGGAGGTGTACTAGTGTTAAAAAAACTCTCCTAAAATCTGTAAATGCTAGAGTTATCTTAAAGATTAATTCTAAAGCATCAAGAAGGTGATAAAACTTAGTCACAAATGTAAAGGAATTAAGGTTGATGTCATGGCATTGGTTGAATGTGCTGATCACAGTTAATGAAGTATGTGGGTTTCATTTCTCTAGCATGGGCCTCCTCATCTACCCATGCAGGTGATAGTGAAGGGGAGCCATCTTATGTAATTAAGTCTTGTGATATCACATTGCATTATTATCCTCTATGTTCTCTAAAATAATTAATGTATGTCCTCAAACTATGTGTAAGATTTGAAGCATAGAGCTCCTTGTTAGGTGTGCATTGTATGAAAAAAATTATTTGAATGGATGTGTGTGTATGCTGAGAATGAAAATATAAGAGAAGAATGTGCACCAGATCTATATGAGTAGAGGAGAGGGAAGATGAGTGTGTATTTGCAAAGTAGAAAGGAAGGAGTTGTAAGAGAAAAAAAAAACAAGTTATTTATGCTTTTAGGTAATAGAAGTAGGTCACTATCTTTTGTTTGAAAATTTTATGAAAAATAGGACAGTTGGTTGAAACATCTTGTGGCCTGCATTTATAAGAGGTTGGAGCCTCTTAGAAAGTTGTATATTGCTGATTTGAAGGGGGTTGGGGCCTCTTGTGGGTGGGTGCTCATAAAAGAATTGATATAACTCAGTAGGAGCTCAGATTACATCATAATAATAAACATAATGGTGGTTTTTCCCTTTTGGATTTCCATGTTAAATTTCAGTGTCCATATGTGTACTTTTCTCATGTTGATGGTCTGTGTTCACGTGAATGGTTTACATTTATACTTATGTATTTAGTTGTGAATGCTCATGTGAGTGATTTCAAAGTTAAAAGAGAAACTAAGAATTGGGATTAAAAGTTAAAATTAGCATTAATTATTGATTCGTCCCCCCTCTCAGTTATTCCTTATTCCAACACGAAGCAATGAAATTATTTATCCTTGGGACAAAAATTGAATCCTCTTTCTTGATGTGAACAAGAATTTGGTAGGCTAATACCTTTCACCTAGTGAGATGCATTGTCTATAAACCCAACATCTCAAAAGTTTACCAAATCTAATCAATATCCTTAATAACTTCCATCACTTTCTAATCTTGAGAAAATGTTTAGATAGGATAGCCTAAGGCATAGGCTTGGGGCCTATTATTTAAACATTCCTCAAGATTCAACTTCTCATCTCAAAAATCCTGAATATAACGCTAAGATCTCTAATATTTCTTCAAAAGTTTCATCTCTTATTGAAAAGCGAGTCTCACTCTAAACAACTTTACTTGTTGAATAGCTTGAAGCCTTTGAATTACCTCTTTCCACTGAAATTGAGTAGTTTGATTTTAAAGCAGCAACACCCTTTTCATTTTTTTTCTCATATGGTTTCTATTTCTCCAATTCAACCAAAAGGAAAAATACAATCACATATTAATCCTATTTTTATTGAAGTACAACAGAATCTATAGACTTAGATTACTCAATATCAACAGTCTGCAAAGTAGAAGATATCATTGAGTTCACAATAGAAAATATCTAGAGCGAGCCCATTAGTAAATGATAGATATGTTCCATTCAAGTTACTTTCTCATCTACATGATCTACCTTAGGGATATTTGAAGTATTTTCCTAGGTGAAATAGTGAGGTTGAAGTTAATGCAGAGGATCACTTATCTACTTTCCTTGATTTTGCAGATAATATAAATGTTGATCATGATGATGTCTACATGACATTGATTATATAATATTTAGAAGGGGAAATCAAAAGTTAGTTTAGACAGGTTGAGGTAGATACAATTCATACTTGGATAGATCTTACAAATGTTTTTCTGAACAAATGGGGTGAGAAAAGGGACCCTATTTATTATTTAACATAGTTTTATGATATAAAGAGAAGTGTTGGTGAATCAGCTCCTAATTTAATTAAACAATTAAAAAAATCTATAATAGAATGCCAACCGATATTAATCCTTCACCAGTAGCATCCAAAGCCAATTTTGTTGTTGCTTTTGAAGACGATTTGCATTAATTCTTAGATAGAGTAAATACAGAAACTTGATGACATATAAAATGATACAATCGAGGTGGAAGGAAATAGAGCAACATCCAGTAAAATTGAGACAAATTAGGGAGAGTAGAAAATAAAAAGGATAAGCAAGAAGCAACATTTTCAAGTGAAGGAAAATATGAAGGTGATCAAAAAATTGATGAGATAACTAGAATGCTAAGGGCTTTGTTAAACGAAATTGCTAGAATGGAGAATTCTCCTAGACAAGGTCAAGAACTCATAAAAATACTATGTGGTTAGTTTTGGAGAACCTTTAACCTACAGATACTATAAAGAAAAATAATAAATTTTGATCAACAGGTCCAAATACCTCTAGTGATCGATAATCATAATATTGAAGAAATTGAATAGGTAATAGATGATGTGAACTATCTTGATGCCCAACCATATCAGAGTGATAATACTTCTCAAAATACTCAACAAGAATGGAAAACAAATGAAGCTATTAATCCCTCTAGTTTTTATTAGCATAAAGAGTTTTTTGATTTTATGCAAGCTAAACTTAATAGAAATATGATTTAAGGCCTAGAAAAAATCTAGACAAATAAGTCAAGAAAGTTTCTTTTGTTGTACCTAAATATAAGTATCAAGGACCTTCATCTTCACACCAACAAACAATAGTTGTTGAAGAACAACCAATATTAGACAAGGTTTCCATTTCATTCAACTTAGAAACAGAATTGGGAAAGTAAACATTCCTATCCCATTGTCAAAATTGGCTACCCAATGTATCAGAAGAAGGTAGTTAAATCGATTTAGACATCATATGCATTAGTAGAAGATGATATTGTAAATTTGTAGGATGGCAAGCCATATGTCATTTTTGGACCTCATGTATGAATGAGATATGGGTTTGTTCATCATTTGTTTATTTCTTTCAAGATCCATGAATTCCTCCTTTATAATTGTATCACGGACTCAAGAGAATCACATAATTTGATGCTTAAATCAATTACGGAAAAGATAAAATTGTAGGTTAATAATCCATGTCATGATCTCTATTCATTTGATTCAAAGTAAGTGGAATGCTTGGATCTGATCAAATACTTGGTAGTAGTTTTAGCTCAAATCCCTGTCAAGAATATGGTGATGGACATAGTTGTAACAAACAATCCTACTAAGTTTGGTATGCTTTTATCAAGATCCTAGTGTGTCAAATTAGGAGGAAAGATGCAAATGGACATGACTTATGCCACAATTCTAAACTTTGGGAAAGAGAAAATGAGATTGTATAGAGAAGAAAGATTCACTAACAATGTGAGTGATGCTAAAAACCTAATTAATCATCTTTTATATGTTTTAGATAAAGAATTGGGATGCTTTATTTTTCTTGTACATAAGAAATTTATGTTTGGGATACATTAGATGATGTTGTAAATACTCTTGAGTTTTTAGTAGATGATGTATGTAAATTATATTTTGATGGAGCTACTTCAAGGGAAAGTTCAGGAGCTGCAGTAGTTCTAATTTCACCCTAAAAGGATATTATTACTCAATTTTTCAAGTTAGAATTTGAAGTTACTAATATTTTAATAAAGTATGAGGTCCTAATTTTTGCACTTGAAATGATAAGAAATAGAAGATTCAAAATTTGGTAGTGTTTGGTGACTTCAAGTTGGTGGTAAAGTAGGTGGGAAATATTTGTCAAAATAAACATATGCAACTTAAGTCTTACAGGAATGAGGTATGGGATTATGTAGAAAATTTATTTGTGGCATTTAATATTTATGTTATTCTAAGAGAAGAAAATTTTGCAGTTGATTCTCTGTCTATATTAATAAGTACTTTCAAAGTGCCTCACAATTTTTAGTTTCAATATGAGGTTGAAGTAAGACATAGAAATTATATTCCAGATAATGTCAAGTACTAGCAAGTGTTTGAGGAAGATGAAAAAATAAAAAAGTTTATGGAGGTTATTGATGAGTTTTCAACTTCCTACATTGATTAAGGATCAGATTAGGAAATTGAAGAAGATATTTCAGATCAAAGTGTAGAACTAGAGGATAAAATGGAAAATCTCAAGATAATCCAACTATCAAACAATTTTATTACAAAGGGATTAGTGCCATTAGAAAAGTTGTTTGATGAGAATGATGTTCCAAGTAGTGAAGCTATCAAAATTTAGTCAAAATATTTTGAAGATTGCAATATTAGGATAGAAGAAGAGCCAAGGTATATTAAAATTTCTAAATTATTACCACGAGAGGTCAAAGAAAAGTATTAGGTTTATTTAACCAATACTTCGATGTGTTTTCTTAGAAATATGAAAATATAAATACCTATGATACTTCTATCATTAAACATAAAATTCCTTTGAGTCCTAGTGCCAAACCTTTTAGACATAAGCTTAGGCACATGTTTATGGTCCTAAATCACTGCATCAACATTAGGGGAAACCACCTGGTTGGGACCTTAGAAAAGATCCTTTTCCATTTGGAATGATGGCTCTCACTGGAATTATGGGACTAATTTCCCTTTCTATAAAAAAATATGAAATGGAGTAAATAAATATATAATGCTCTAATATGACTAGAAATTGAAATAAAAAGTAATATACTACTATTTATCTCGGGTAAGTTGATGGTATATGTGAATATAAAGATTTCACAATTATCATAACAATATAGATCACCATGTAATTATGAAATTAACCCAAAGAAGGAAAACTAGTTTATTTAAGTAGTTAATTAGCTTATTTGGTTAAACCACCACATAAAATGAGCTCTCTTTGTTCACATATAATTTGAAATTTCAATCAGAGACTTCAATAGTGATAACGAGAGATTGCTTTAACACATAAATTGTGAACAAAAACAAAATTCAGTTCTACTCTAAGAAAATAAAAAGATAAAGGATAATAGTACCTGATACACCATGGATTCACTCATCATAGAAAGGCAATGGCTCAACTTGAAATTAAGAAAAAATTAATTACAATAGTGCAACTTAAGCTTCATGTTACAAAATTAAGAACATCGTCTTTATCTGAGAGAGGGAATTTATAGTTTATTAACAAAAGATAAAGATAGAAAATATGATAATGAATTCAAGCAGTCTTAAACATAAGTAACTACAAGGAACACATTTGGAATTAGTTACAACAGATTTGCTATGCTTGGGAGGAAGATTGTCTTCTGATGTGTTGTTGCAACTCTAAGGTATCAATCCGATTTTTTAGTTCAGCTGGAGATTTTGGATAAATTTACATATGACACGTGAAGATGACATCTCTAAATGTTGACAATGTCTGTATGGTGATGTTCGATAGGCATCAAAGCATTAGCGATTGACTGTATGGTTTTACCAAGAATTGCCAATGATACTCTAAGTTAATCTTGGTCAATTGATCAATAATCTTAGCCCTTTTCTTGGAACATTCCTGCCATGTCTTTGTCAAAAGTTTGATATTGGGTAAAGTGCCTTTGGGACTACTTGAAATTAGATTAGATTTGAGTAAATTATGACTAATCACCTCAATGATATTGCTTGAAAGGTCTTGAGCCCGGTAAATTTTTGCTTCTACTTTCTTTATGTGAATCTCCCATTCTCTGAAAACAATTTCTTTAAGGGCCTCTTTGATTTTAGGAAGAATGGCTGATCTTCCTTCCTCACTTTCCTGCCAGGTTAGGAAACCAAAAATATTCTCCATCTATTGAAATTAGTTTTTCATATCTGATAACTAATCTATCACAGAGTTTGTCATCTTGCATTTATCATGAATAATTGCTAATTTTCGGCAAAAGACTATGTGTTGTTGGGCAAGAAGAGTGTTTAACTATTTAGCCTCCTTTTTGAATTATACCAATTCTAGATTGATATTAAAATGTTCAATTATTTTTTGCAACTCTTGAGTCTATGCATCTCTATCCTATGTATCTATATCATACTAAATTTTGAAAGAATCAAATCTTTGTTGATGCTCTGTTGCCTGTGACTATTAGTGCTTGTTTATCTTTTGCTTTTCTACTTCAATACTTTGTTATAACAATGAAATTTTCTCCTCTCTCTCATTGAGTAATTGTTGTAGCTCTATAGCTTTATCAATGGTGGCTAAGGCATAAGCACTTGTAAATTGAGTAAATATACCCATTTCCTCTTTTGGAGTTGTTGTGGATCATTTCTGTAATACTTGAAAATATGCATTACCAAGGACTAATTCATGGGACTGATCGATCTTTCTCTTTTTCTCTCCCTCATTACTACAACTTTGTCTTAAGGGCTATAAAAAATTTATAATGGAGGAATCTCCTCAATATTTAAAACAACTTCAGAAGAAGGAAATGCTAGTATAACTTCTATATCCTTGTCATCCAAAAGCATCTTAGGAACCCTCAATGTTTTAGGAGTTTGTTTTGGATTCTTTAAGATGCCCCGAAACTTCATTTATTGAGAATTCTTAACAACCTAAGACTTCTCAGTCTTGGAATTTATAGCTTTATTATATTCTTTCCAAATCTCTTCTAACCTAGTATCAAGGACAAATCCTTCTACCTGAGAAGAAGAAGAAGAAACTTATACTTTTGGTTTAGAAGAATCAACTTACTGTGTAAACCAATAACTTTAACATCAACATTGACAATTTTCTCTTGAGGAACCTGCAATGAATCGAAGGGAAGTTTCGCTAGTATGTAGGTTCTATATTGCGTAAACTGATTCATTTATTCAAGGGTCAATCATTCCTCTATTCTTTTTGCCACCATTGAATAAGAAGAATCCTTTCCAAAGAAATCATCAAATTTATTAGGCTCATGAAAAAATTGTTTGATACTTTGTATAGCTGTGATATTTTTAACCACAAGATGGGGATAATACTGCCTATTAGGTATAGTAGGAAAACCAAGAGCTTGAATATCCTATATTTCAATTTGTGCATGCTTATAATTTCCTAAAGAAAATATAACAAATTGAGTTGGGAAAGAATGCCACATTTTTTTATTGGATTCTTTCAGGACTTTGGAAATACCATTACCAATAGTTTGATAAGCTATTTCCCTACTTAAAATTTTATCTTGGATGAACAATGGTAAAACATGATGGCTTTCTAAACTTCCATGTACCTTGATATAGGTAAATGATTCCTCACCAAACCAATTCCCTACTTAGAGAAGACCATATTTGACTTCTAGAGACATTCAAGGTGCCTTTGTATCAAAGATAAGCTAATATATTGGTAACATGACCTTGTTGTTCCATATACCTTGATATAGGTAAATGATTCCTAACCAAACCAATTCCCTACTTAGAGAACACCATAATTGACTTCTGGAGACATTCAAGGTGCCTTTGTATCAAAGATAAGCTGATATGTTGGTAATATGACCCTATTGTACTTTTGATAGAAATGTTAATGATAATTAGAGTCCCATAAAATATAATATTAATTTTGAATGGGAGTCGGGCCTTTCAGAGTCCATTTCCAACCCAAAGATGAAAAATCCATAGAAAAACATAAAGGATCCATAATATAGGCACTCATATAGAAAGGAGGGATTATATTTTCAGAAACTCTACGTTTACTTATAAAGGATAAACTATGGGCAACTAAATTGTCTGAAATCATAGTGGCCCACTAAAATATAAACCCTTCACAAGCTCCATCTATTAGAGGTACCCATTAATTAGGAAAGTTTTGTACATTTGGTAGTGCATGCAGCCTACACATCATAGAAGTAATTTGGGAATAAGGACTAGTGAGAGAGTCAACAACATACTTACCACTCTCTTCCCTTTTGTGTTTGTTTGAGTCCTTTCTCTAACATCTAATTTGCTCTGATGCATGTCCATGCTCTTTAAGAAATGCCTCAACATATTCCTTTTCATATATGCATTATGGTTAAGGAAGATTATACATTTTCCACAAATCCTCATTGGTAAAAGACCCAATGACTGTGTTATTTCTTGTAATAATCTACCTATCATCAATACTTAGATTATCCATAACCCACCAAACCATATTGTTATAAGGAAGAAGTCTCGATCTGGATGAAATTCTATGTAGAGAACAATTTTCCACATCGTTGAAAGTTATATTTGAAACCAAGGTGTTATCATCAATGGTCACTGTTCTCTGAGTAAACCTAGGTTTTTCATCTTCAAATAATTTGTACATTGATTCCCATGAAGAATGCCCAGAATATTTATTACAAACTATATTAGAAAAAAATCCCAATGTAGCAGGTTTTTCATCAATATCTTCTATTAAAGGAGCAACATATTATAGCTGTGTTGTAGCTTTCTTATTTCCATTTCCTACCTTTGACATTTATTCGTTATTCCAAGAATAAGGGCTCGCTTGTATAGTAAACACAAAGATCAATGGAATACTCTCTTTAGAGAAGACTTAGCGCAAACAATGCAATATAGTAATATTTTCCCTTTTAAGCAAATCTTCACAATATAGAGGTGAAATCAATGGAGGAATTTAGAATATGAGAACCATAAATCCACATTATGAATCATTAAGTGCACAAGTGAGGAAGAATGTGGGATTACCATGTCAGATCACCAGAGGATTATGTTGAAGATTTACGATAAATTAAAACTCCAATGTGAAAAAGTTCTAATAGAAATATTAAAGGCTTTAAAAGGATATCAGAGGAATGGGTTATCAGAGATGAAATTAAAATAGAACTATGATATGGGATGTCCCAATATAATAAATAATAATTTGTGGGCCAGGGAGAGGTTTATAATACTACTTTATGCTAAAGTTCGCATGCCTTTTATAAATTTTAACAAAACATTTTATATGACTCTTCCAATAAAGCAAGCATAAGAGAGTTATGCATCGGGGAGGAGCTTTGTCGTAACAAACTTTAAAATAACATTACAATATAATAGAACTTTGATATGAAATCTTTCCAATATAACTTTAACTTCGAGAGTAAGCCCATTAAAGTTTTTGGTTCCCATAATATGTTATAAATTGTAACTGCGATATGAGAAGTTCTATAAGGAAAAAGCCTCAAGAGTCTTAAACTTTTTCACTAATTCAAATATGCTTCAAATTTATTAAAACCAAAAAAAATTATTAAAAGAAAATAAAACATAAAAAGTAAATGTTCCCCATTATTTATTGACAACTAAGTATAAAAAATGGGGGTTGTTGAATGCTACAATAGCATGTCAACCATATTTTATTGCCTATAATTGAAAAATATGTTAAAAAGTTGTTGGAGGCTAAAGTCATAGTTCCATTGAGATTTTATTAGTGGATTTATAACTTAGTTCATGTAACAAAGAAGAATGGAGAAATTATATTGTGTGTATATTTTAGAAACTTAAATAGGGAATCTCTTGAAGACAACTATGCACTTCCAAAGATGGATTTTATTCTTCAGAAGGTGAATTGGGAAGATGAGATGTCAATGTTAGATGGTATTCTATATATAACCAAATTGAAGTATAAAAGGAAGACTAAAGTAAAACCTTTAGTACACCTTAGGACACATTCTTGTATGCCAAAATGACTTTTGGCTTGATGAATGCTAGAGAAACCTTCAGAGAGCTATGGATTTGAAACTTTTCAATGAGAATAACATATTGATTTTTATTTACCTTGATGATCTTACTATTTTTTTCAATTTAGAATCATGGAAAATTTTAGGGGAAAATTTTCACCCTTGGGCGAAATTAAGGGGTTTTATATTTTTATTGGGTGAATATTTTGTATCACAATACATTGTTACAAATCGCCTCAAATTTATTTTATAAAAAAATTAGGTATGGAGGTTAGCCCACCTTATTTTAAGGAGCGAGTAAAAAAAATAAATTCAGCCCTTGAAATTAGGAGTTACAACCTTCCATTCACACTAATTTTCAAGAATAGGTATTAAGGATAGTTATTTCACCCTCCACATTCGGTGTAAAAAAGGTTTTTCTCTTTCATTTTCATGTATTTCATGGTATTGGGGTTAATTTCAAAAAATGACCTTATTTTTTTGGAACAAATGGTCCCAAAAGAATAATTCATTTTATTTAAAAATTCAAGTCTATTATTTTCATGTTTATTAAAGATTGAATAATGTTCTTGCCATATTCCAAGTTTGCATCTATTTAGTCATAATCATATATATAATAATGGAAAAGTTTTTTTTTATATTTACTCCATAAGTCACCTTATATTTACGTGTAAATAAATAAAAATATAAACAAAGTGGAGTATGGTAAATAAATAAAACCTCTTTTTATACTTACTCCAAAGGTATGGTAAATAAATATAAATATAAATAAACTAGAGGTATGGTAAATAAGTAAAACCTCTTTTTATATTTAGTCCATAACCCTCTTTTTATTTAAGAACACTAAAAAAAGAGGTTTTATTTAAGTGAATCCTATGGGTCAAATACCATATTTATAAAATAGGTATGTTAAATTAATAAAAATATAAATAAATGAGAGGTATGGTAAATAAATAAAACATTTTTTTTTATATTTACTCCAGAAGTCACATTATCTTTAAGAACACTAAAAAAACGTGTTATGTTTAGGTGAAGCCTCTGGGCCAAATACCATGGGCCAAATTATTATTAATACCATAATTAACCCATTATTAACCCTAATATTAGCATTAATATAAAAAAGGATGGCACATGGTATTGACCCATCGTATTCACGTGGAACGTAGGCTATTTAAAGGAGGGGATTAAACCAGCATAGATCCATCTTTACTGTAGATCTACTAAGCCCCGGGACCAATCAAATATCGTGATATGCAAACTAGCATAGAGTGAAAAAATATTTGATCCTTGAGCTTGGTAGATCAACGGTAAAAATGGATCTTGTAATTTAATGTCACTTAAAAAATTTAATTTGCTTAAAATGAAAAGATAAAATAAATATCAATTATTAATTTTATTAATTTTTATAAATTACTAATAGTAGTTTTTAAGCTCCAAGATTATGATAACCCATGGTATTGACCCATGTTAATATCATGGTATTCATGTGAGCATAGACTATTTAAAGGGGAAGTTCTATTAACTTAGATTCATCTTAATTCTAGGTCTACCAAATGCTGAGAGGGATAAATAGATTTAATTCCTCCAAGAGTGGTAGAAGTGGTGTTAAGATGAATATAGGTTGGCTTTTATGATAATGAATATATTAAATAGACTTAGGAAATTATATTATAAAAAACATCTTAAGGTGATCTGAAATTCACTCGTGAGTGATCTCAGTTAAAGAAATAATAAAAGAAGGTATTATAAACTCATGTTCTGGTCTATGTCTATGTTATTTTAGGCAATGGATTGATCAGATTGTCAAATACATAGACAATGGAAAATGGAAAACAGTAAGGGAAACACAGTAAGCAAAGACAAGAACACAACGCATTAATAAGGAGTTCACCCTATTCTCCAGGGCTACGTCTCCAGTCCAGCTTTCAGTGGTGGCCTTCTTTGATTGTGTCTTTAAAGTAGAGATTTACAATGAGGAGCTCAACTTGAGACTCCTGAAATAGAGGATGCTTAGTAGTGTGGTTCTTGGATTCCCTAAGTCACTAGAGTGCACAGACTCTTGCCTTACCAAGTCTTAACCTCTCTGGTCTTTAATGAGATGAGTCCAATGGTGCTCAATTCCCAAAAGATATCATCACAGGGATGGCTTGAACCTCTCAAGCCTGGTTCTGTCTACCCAACGCTGCCTTAGGTCAGCTCGGCTCTCTACTTTTTGCTTCTTGCTTCACTGTCTCTTTCACCTTTTCTGTCACTGTTTTTATTATCCGGTTCTTCCTTATTGTTCTCTGTTTTGTTATGTTTTGTTTGTTTATTCATGGCTTAAAGCCAATTTGTCCTTGACTATTCACTTCCTCTTCCACCCCTTCAGATCGTTTGTTGTTGTTCACTTGGAGTTCCCTGCCCCTGTGTCATCACCAACGTCTCATAGGGAGGTGGCCACTTGTCACTCATGAATTGTGCCAGCTCTTCCTCAACAGTTCGATATTTCAGTTACACTGTGGAATGATTCATTCGCCAACTCAGTGGTCAAATCAGACTTCGGACTTTTATATGTTGCAGCTTAATTCCCCTAACAAATCTAGTTTCTCCATCGGGTGCAATCTCCGTCGTCAGATCTGGAGTCCCTAGATCCTATGGTGTTCACTCATTTCACTTGGTTGACATGCTTGACCATTAGCACACGATGAGAGGGGGTTTTCTCTCTCATCCGCTGGAGACGCATCGTGGAATGAATGGAATCGCTTGGTTTCTACCAAATCTGCTTACAACCCCAATGTGCCTCTGATATACCACCGGTTTTGGAGTGCGGGACCCACCTTTCACCTTAGCGCTTTCCCTATGGTTTCTTGGCTTCCCTTACTACCAAGCGCTCGGGGCTTTTCCTTCTCGAGGAGTTTTTCCCAACAATGCGTGATTAGCCTTCATTTCTCGATTCGGGCTTCCTAACTGCCAGTTTTTCCTCCTGTGTGGTCTCCATGGGCCTCATTTAGTGCGCTTTGACCGAGGTCCTCATTGTTCCATGCTGACCGTAAACTGCCATTGTCCAGAGGTCTTCCTGATAGCTCTTTGTTCATAAATTTGAAGTCTATCCTGATTTGATACAGTCATGGCACTTGATAATTTTTCATGGATCCAATTCAGATCATGGCCTTCCCACTAAAAAATCTTTTGGACAACCAAAAGTTGGTTTTCAAGCATCAACTAAGTGAGGATACAATTGTTTCACTTGTCCAATCTCTATCCACTTTTTACTGCTCGGCTTTGAACCCTTGAGCCCTACTCTGAGGTACACAATATCTTCTTTGGGTGTTGCCCTCACCTTCCCGTTGACGACTATCCTGCAATTCATTAAGATATTCAAGCAACAGATCATCAATAGAAGGCAATTGACTTTGCTCTTCGAGATCCTTAATTAGTGATGGTTCAAACAATCTCAAGCAATCTGCATTTATGACTGAGTGGATGTGCATGCAAGCTGGTAGGTGAAGGTGAAAAGCATTCTCACCAAACTTCTCAAGTATCTTGAAGGGTCCATACCTAATAGGCTTTAGCTTTTTACCTTCACCTTGCATCTTGTCCTTGCTAATATACAACTAGACTTGGTCAACAACTTGGAAACTATGCTCCATCTGATGCTTGTCATGCCTTGCCTTGTATTTGTCTTGGCTCTTTTCCAACTATTCTTGTACTGCCTCATGGATCTATTGGATTTGTTCAATGAATCTAGTTGCCCTATCCACATCACTGTGTCCCTCAACTGTGGTGTCTTTACCAAAGACAAAATCCAAAGGAGACCATGGTATGAAACCAAAATAGGTCTCAAAAGGAGATCTCTATGTATAAGAATGTTTTTCTCTGTTGTAATCATGCTTCACATAACATAAATGTTCATCCCAAAGCTTAGAATGCTTACTACAATATCCTCTGAGTAACTGGATACTATCCTATTAACTACTTCTGTCTAGCCATCAGTTTGTGGATGAAAAGTTGTGCTTTTCTTTAGTTTGGTGTCCATTAGTTCCCATAGACTTGACCAAAACTTCCCCACAAATTAGGTGTCTTGATCAAATACAATGGAAGTGGGTAATCCAAAATGAGCCCATACATGTTCAAAAAATAGTTTTGTAGTTTGTTCAGCTGTAATCTTTTTATTACAAGGTATCAAAATACACATTTTGCTGAACCTATCCACAACAACATATAGGTAATCATGACCTTTCCTAGATTTAGGCAGTCCTCCAACAAAATCCATGGAAACACTTTCCCAAGGGTAAGAAGGAATTGGTAATGGAGTGTACAAGCCTAGTTTTCTATTGTTGGGCTTGCTTTTAGCACACATAGTACACCCTCTTACATATCTAGAAACTCTCTCATTCATTTTTGGCCAGTAACAGAATCTTTGCAGCTGTGCAACTATTTTACTTACCCCAAAGTGACCTGATATTAGAGAAGTGTGTGCTTCTCGAATTACCTTTACTCTTTTAGTTTGTGGAATGCATAACTTCCCACAATGGTATAAGAGTCGATCCTTTACATGATAATCCAATTCTTCTACTCATTTTCCTTGACTTAAAGTTGCATATACATCTTTAAAGTCTATATCTTGAGCATATTTTTCAATGTATCTCTCATGTAACATAGAATTATGCTTAAGTATAGTAGATGCATTTATAATGGGCCTAGATAACAAATCTGCAACCTTATTGTGTATGCCCTTTTTATATATGATGACTAAATGAAATTGTTGTAGAAAACCCATCCATCTATAACGTCTTGATTGCTGCAACTTAGTTTGGGAGTGTAGATATTGAAGTGGTTGATGATCAGTACGTATTACTGTCTCTTTGCCCATTAAGTAATGTTTCCACTTTTTCACACTCTGTACTAATGCATACAATTCTTTATCATATGTAGGATAGTTAAATACTATAGAATTAAATGTCTCAGAATGATAACATATGGGTTTACCGTGTTGTGTCAACACTGCTCCAATGGCATAGTCACTGGCATCTGTTTGGATCTCAGATGCTCTTTGAAGATCAGGCAATGCTAGTACAGGTGCTATACTAATCTTTTGTTTCAAGGTGTTGAAGGTTTTTTGTTGTTTGCCTCCCCACAGAAACACCTTGTTCAATCATGTTAAAGCATGTAAGGGAGCTGCAATTGAGGAAAAGTTAGAAATGAACTTCCTCCAATATTGTGCTTCTCTTAAGAAGCTTCTATCTTCTGTAGCAGATTTGGGTTTAGGCCAGTTTACAATGAATACCACCATAGAGGGATATATCTTCAATTCACCACCCACTGCTATATGACCCAAATAATTTAGAGACATTTTGCAGTGCCCAAATATGTCTATAACAAGCTTGTACAGATACCTCATCTATACCAGTGAGATTAAACATGAGGATAGTGTGTCTCATGTAGCTGTGTAGACCACCAATGTACTTCAACAGTCCCAGGTGAGTCTAATGAGATTCCTAGAATCAGTGCTCTCTTTCTAAATTCTTGAGTGTACCCTTGCACACTTTTCCCTTTCAACTGTCGAAGATTTTTCCCACTCATCATGGTTTGTTGCATGTAGGCCAATGGATAGAACTTCTTTTTTATTGCAAAAACAAATTCACTCCAGACAGAGATAGTCTTACCATGTCTTTTCATGTCATCTTGGGTCCTACCTTCCCACCAAACCAAGGCAGTGCCTCCAAGGCATAGGTTTGCCAACTGAATCTTTCTCTTGCCTGAATCGATATTATGTACTCTGTAATGGCATCAATTTGTCTAATCCAATTATCCAACTTTTCTGCATTCAACTCTCCATCATATATAGGTAAATCAAATTTAACATCTAGTTTGATCAGAGATGCTTTCTTTTTAGGGCTATTAGGAGGTGTGAGAAAGCTTTCATCTTTCCCTTTGCCTTTTGAGTGGTCATGGGAATGTGACTCATCTCCTCCTTTGTCTTGTTTATATCCTGATGAATCTTCATCCTTATGTTTTCTAAAGTCCCTATACATTTCTTCTACCATGGACTTTATGGCTAGGAAACTATCTATGAATTGAGGGTCTAGCCCCATAGAACCTTCTTTTGACATTGTCTTCCGAGGATAGACTCCCAATTTTAGGATTAGTTTAGACCAACTCTCCTTCTCCTAATTTGAGCTTTGATCTAGTTAGCATTCAATAGCTAAACCAACACAATCTTGTCTAACCTTAATAACCTAAAGCTCTGATACCACTTGATATGAAATTCACTCGTGAGTGATCTCAGTTAAATAAATAATGAATGAAGGTATTATAGACTCATGTGTTGGTCTGTGTATATGTTATTTTAGGCAATGGATCGATCAGATTATGAAATACATAGACAATGGAAAATTGAAAACAGTAAGGGAAACATAGTAAGCAAAGATAAGAACACAATGCATTAATAAGGAGTTCACCCTATTCTCCTGGGCTACGTCTCCAGTCCAGCTTTCAGTGGTGGCCTTCTTTTATTATGTCTTTAAAGCAAATATTTACAATGAGGAGCTCAACTTGAGACTCTTGAAACAGAGGATGCTTAGTAGGGTGGTTCTTGGATTCCCCAAGCCACTATAGTGCATAGAATCTTTCCTTACCAAGTCTCGACCTCTCTGGTCTTTAATGGGATGAGTCCAATGGTGCTCAATTCCCGACAGATATCCTCATAGGGATGGCTTGAACCTCTCAAGCCTAGTTTTGTCTGTTTGATGCTACCTTAGGTCAGCTCGGCTATCTGTTTTTCTGCTTCTTGCTTCACTGTCCCTTTCATCTTTTCTATCACTATTTTTCTTCTCTGGTTTTTCCTTATCGTCCTCTATTCTATTATATTTTGTCTATTTATTCATGGCTTAAAGCCAATCTGTCCTTGACTGTTTGCTTCCTCTTCTGCCCCTTTGGATCGCCTGTTATTTTTCACTTGGAGTTCCCTGCCCCTGTGTCATCGCCAACGTCTCACAGGGAGGTGGCCACTTGTCCTCTCACAAACTGTGCCAGCTCTTCCTCAATGGTTCGATATTTATGATTCATCTGCCAACTCAGTTGTCAAATTGGACTTCAGACTTTTATATGTTGTGGCTTAATTTCCCTGTCAAATCCAATTTCTCCATTGGGCACAATCTCTGTCGTCAGATCTAGAGTCCCTAGATCCTACGGTGTTTTCTCATTTAGCATGGTTGACTTGCTCAACCGTTAGAACACAATGAGAGGCGGTTTTCTCTCTCATCTGCTGGACACGTGTCGTGCGATGAATGGAATCACTCGTTTTTTGCCAAATCCGCTTAGCGCCCCAATGTGCCTCCAATATATTTCCAGTTTTGGAGTGCGGGGCTCGCCTTTCATCTTAGCGATTTCCCTATAGTTTCCTGGCTTCCCATGTGACCAAGCGCTCGGGGCGTTTCCTTCTCAAGGGGTTTTTCCCAGCGCAGGGGTTAATCGTGCATCAGAAATGGCCTTTGTTTCCCGATCTGGGCTTCCTAACTTCCAGTTTTACCTCCTGTGCAGTCTCCATGTGCCTTGGTCAGCGAGCTTTGATCGAGGTCCTCATCGTTCCTTGCTGACTACAAACTGCCATTGTCCAGAGGTCTTCCTGATAGCTCTTTGTTCAGAAATTCAAAGTCTTTCCTGATTGGATACAGTCATGGCACTTGATAATTTTTCATTGATCCAATTCAGATCATAAGGTGAATGGTTAAAGCTACATTTAGTCACTTCAAAAAATTTAGTAAAAAATATAAATATCTCCATTAATATTGGTTTTTCTAATTTAACAAAAAAAAATTCGAAACAGTGAAATCTTATCACTCTTTCCGCATCATCCTCATAGAAGGGAGATAGTCAGTGCCCAGATTTCCCACCATTTTTCAAACGTTCTCAATATGATATATTCATGAAAATGTTAAGGTGTTGATGTTGGATTAGTTATTTGAAAAATATTCTAGTTTGTACAACCTTTCATCTTCTCTGTTATTCTTAATTTGTTGTAATGATCCATAGGGGTTGGGCCAGTGCTTGCAAAATATGCTGGTTTGTACAACCTTTCATCTTCTCTGTTTTTCTTAATTTGTTGTAATTATCTATACGGGTTGGGCTAGTGCACCATATTGTCCTAAAAGGTAGAGATTGTGCACCAAAAAGGAAATTAATCCACACGTTACAACATTGTTAAAAAATGCAAGACGTATGAAGGTAGTGAATTATGCTAATAAGCAATTTAGATTGGGAGAGACATAATTAAATTTTATTATTTAATTGAAGATTTCCAATTGAAATAATAATAAATCTATATGTATATATTAATATATTGATTGGAAGGCTTCTGAAAATTGTCACTTCTTTCCATCAGATCCCCTTCAGGCCTTTGGGATACCTACTACTTTCTTATATTATATAGTTGGGGCTTGCTACTTGTTGCGATGTTGGGGTAAACAAAATGTGTGTTTTTTTTTTTTAATCTCACAGTTGGAGTCTATGGAATAAGAAAGAAATTTGATAGCTTGACAAAAGTGGTACAAAATATGTATTTTTTTTATCTTGTAGTTGGACTCTATGGAATAAGAAAGAAATTTGATAGCTTGACAAAAGTGGTGGCTTGACAAAAGTGGTAGAGAAAAGATTAATCTTTCCTACTTTGACAGAACTGGTGGTCAAGATCAACACCTACAAGAACTTTGTTGTGGAATATTATCAAAACTAATAGAAGGATATGAAAGAGTGTACAATGAGAACCTTGACAAACATGACCACTGAAACTTGCAACATTGTTTGTAGGAAGAGAAAATTATGTTTCTTTTTTTCGAACATGTATGTTAGTATATTATAATTTAATGAATATGTTTTCCTATTATCATATATGGTTTCATACTTTAACAAAACATTCACCAAGACTTCAATTTTTATTATTCAGTGAAAGGTTTGCTATGATCTTACAATATTTTATAATTCAGTGATAGATTTGCCATGACTTTACAAGATAATATAATTCAGTGAGAGATTTTCCAAAAAAATTATATATACATATTATATTATTGATCAAACTGCCTCCCATTTTTCCTATGTATCATGAGGATTCGCCCATTTATTATACATATAAATTTAGGGTGGTTTTTAAAATTTTCCTTGTTTAGAATCACAACATTTGAGACATCTTAGACAAAATTTTCCGAAGAACAAGAAATTTTGGATTTCACTCAATCGCAAAAATCAGTGTTTGCGATGAATTAAGGTAAACTCCTTGGGCATATTATTTCTAAAGATGGGGTTAAAATTGATTCAAAAGAGTTTTTGTTATTCAAGTTATAAGTCTTCCAAGAAACAAAAATGAAATGCAATATTTTCGCACTAAAATTAAATTTTTTAGGAGGTTTATTCCTAACTATGATGAGATAGTGAAAGATATTAAAAATATGGTCAATAAATATCAAGAAGTTATATGGACAGTAGAATTAAGATATATGTTTTCTTATATTAAGAAAACACTCACAAAAGCACTGGTCTTAGCTAGTCATGATTATGGTAAGCCTTTTAGTATCATTACATTTGCTTCATATTCAACATTGACAATAGCCTTATTACAAAAAACTGAGGATAATTATGAGTAGCCACTAGTATTTTTTAGTAATACAATGAGAGATGCTAAAAGTTGAAATATTATATTGTTAAAAAGAAAGCATATGTTTTGGTTCATTCCCTTAAACCATTCAGAACTTATGTTTTACATTAGTAAATAATGGCATATGTACCAAAAAATATAGTAAAAGTAGTTTTAAATCAAGAAGACAATGATGGTAAGAGGGAAAATGGATTGCAAAAATTCAGAAATTTGATCTGGAGATCAAGCCAACTATACTAGTAAAGGCTAAAGGACTATCTAAAGTCTTAATAGAATATAATTTTGGAATTTTAAGCACTAACTCTATAATGAAACTTCTAGATTCAATTACAGAGAATAATACACAAGAACCTTCCTTGAAGGTAAAGGAGAAACTTTCATGATCTGCATGGTATACAAATATTGTCTACTTTCTGCAAAATTTTCAATGTCCTTCTAAACCAAATATAAGTCAACCTATATCTGTTAAACTTAAGGCAATAAGGTTCTACATCATAAATGAATATATATATTGGAAGGACCCTATGGGTGTGCTTTTTCTATGTCTTTCAGAGGATGAAACAAATGGAATGATATATGAGTTTCATAAGCGTTTTTGTGGAGGAGATTTTTCCTACAAAACCACCATGCATAAAATTGAGATAGTAGTCTTCTATTGGCCAAATTTATTTTTCTCAAGTCAGGGAAAAAGTAAGAAGCTTTATTCCATGCCATATTTTTGTAGGGAAAGAAAAAATATTGTCTTTCCCTTTAATTATAGTCTTGGTGGAAGCTCCTTTTCTATAGTGGGGGTTAGATTTCATTGGAGAGTTACACCCAACATCTATTAATTACAATAAAGTGATTCTAATTAAAAATTATTATTTTACTAAGTGGGTGGAAGAAATTCAAGCAAGAAATTCAATAGACATAGAAGTGATTAAGATTTTAGAAGAAACATTTTTGTTTAGATTTCTACCCTATGGAACATGTCATAGATAATACACAAGGTTTCAGTTATGTGAAGATTATTGAATTCTATAAAAAAATATCATATCTTTACCACTCTACTGCATATTACACTCAGAGAAATGGAATTACTAAATCCTCAGATAATAACCTAGTAAAGGTGATCAAGAAGGTATTAGGTGATAACAAAAATAGATAGGATGCTCATTTAAAATTTTCTATTTGGGATAATAGGGTTAATCCTGAAAGAGAAACAAGTAAATATCCTTTTCAAGTAGTATATGGCATTGAAACTATTTTTCCTACCTAATTAGCATCTCCTATCATGAAAATCTTGCAATATTCTTATGAAGAATCATATGACTTTACAAGAAGAATACATTAATTTTTTGATCTGGAACATGATAAAGAACATGCGTAGTGTAATCGACAACAATACCAAGACAAAACGAAGACTTTGTTTGATAAAAAAGTCAAAGAAAGGTATTTTAATCAAGGAGTTCTAGTGCTTTGGTGGGATTCTAGAAGAAAAGAAAACAACAAGCATGGTAAGTTTGACAATCTCTTGTTAGGAATTGTTAAAGGCCTCGAAAATTGGGTCAACAATAAGGGGGATACCCGCCCGGTCTGGACCTTGGTTGGCAGCTCCTTATCTATTTGGTATAGCGGGTCCGACTGGGGATATGGGACCAGTTTCCCAATTTAGTGTGTGTGTGTGAGAAAGATGGGTGTTTCTGTTCTAAATGGAATACTTCTATCTAATCTAATGCTA
>APFE030832404.1:0-11598 GCA_000404065.3 Pinus taeda
TGAAAAAGGTTAACTAAGCACATATGGTGCACCACACTTCATCAGTTTACGATACCCAGATTGATAATTTATGTAGAGCAATTTAAGACGTTAAATTGACTAGACAGTTGAAAAAAAAGGTTAATATTTTTAATTTATAATTTTGTACATATTTATGTATCGTTAATTAATATTTTAATATACATCAAATAATTGTCACTAAAAAAACAATAATTTTAAACATTTGACAAAAAATACACAATTTGAGACCTTTTTTTGCTAAAAATGGCATGTCAAATAAATGATATTTATGGGGAAATTTTTTAAAAATAGAGTTTTTTTATTGATTTTATGTCAAAAATTAATAATATTCACAATTTTTTTCAAAAAATTATGATTCACATAAAAATTAAATTGAAAATCAGATAATACAAATATTAAACATATAACAACAATAATTGAATACTTATTCTTATCATAAAATCTCAAAGTCAAAACATTACAAGTATAACTAATGAATAGTTCTCAAAATTGAGCTTGATTTGCAAGCACAAATTAAAGTTAATTAGTAATATCATATAATACATGCTCATCATCTTCTAGATTTTCATTAATGTCTTCTTCTATAGTATTTTTTGCTTTAGTTTGGTCATTTTCCTCTTTTGATGGATCTTTGATGTTTGCAAAACTCCCAAAGTATCCCTTTTGAATTATTCCAACTAACAGAGGCTAAGGTTCCTTTGCTTTTTTTGCCACACATGATTCATTAGAATGCCCTTTTCGTTAAACCAACTTCTTGCATTGCATTTGGAACGAATTGAAAATCTTTAATTCTTTGTTGAGTAAAATTGCATTGTAGTGAGTCTTTTTCAATGGATATGCAATTTCTTCCTTTTTGTGGGAAACATGGTAATGTTGTACCTAATCATCAAGTAAAAAAGGAATAATTAATTAAATTAGTATAAACACATAAAAAAATAAAAAATAAAATATTGAAATCCAATTTTATAGAATAAAACTTACCTGAACCTGAGAAGAAATCCAAAACCCATTCTCCTTCATATGAACATAAATCTATAAGATAGTTAATCAATGCCTTTGGTTTTTGATAAATGTTAATTATCTCTCATTTTTCATCTTTATCCTTATATGTGATTTTAATTACAACAACATCATGAGCCAGTACTTGACTATGACTCTTTCCATCTACGAGATTCAAAAGAAACGACTTATAATTATCATCTTTTGTCCAAGATTCAACAAGAATGAACTCACAATCACTTATAATTGGCTGATCTCTCAGCCCCTTGTGAGGCAGGGGCCAATTAGAGGGGCACTCGCACCCTCTTGAACCCCTGTTGGGAAAGGGGCTGAAAGGGCGTGAGCATTCCTAGAATTAGACCCCCGCCCCGCAAGGAGCTGAGATGGCACTAACAGCCCTAGGAAAGGGCATTCGTGCTGTCTCAGCCACCTGCTTATTGGCTCCCTATTGGGTGGGGGGTTGATTCTCACAATCACCCCCCTGCCCATTCGTGGGTTGATTCTTAGAATTGACTCTCGACCCAGCTGGGGGTCGAGAGGGGGTCAAGAGGGTGAGGGTTGCATTGGGCGAGCACATGGGAATCAACCCCCAACCTAGCAGAGAGCTGAGAGGGTGCAGATGGCCATGGGCGAGGCCCTAGGTGAGGGCGTAAGTGGACCTGTGTGACAGATAGTGGAAAATTGAGGGTTTGGAGTTGCAAAATTTTTGAAGTGGCAGAAGTTGCAGTGATCAGCAAAAGGGAGGCAAAGTACATGTCAGATGTGTTCAAGGTACATGGATTGAAAGGATTGTGGATGTGCACCATCAAAAAGTAGGCCAATTGTATCTTATTCATGGAAATATTGGTCATCATAGTTGATGACACCAAGCCATAGTTGTGTCTTTATTTTTGGGTTGTATGTAAGGGCCATGATCCCTAGTATGGGAGCCCTAAGTTTGTTTTATTAAAGTTTGTAATAAAACAAGTTTTGGGTTAAAAGTTAAAATCATCATGTGCATGAGATTAATTCATTGCTTTATGTTTTCCATTGTGAAAAGTGCTTGTGTTGTGGCATTTGAGTGTATTTGTGATCATGATTTTAGACTCAAACCTTATTCTTAAGTGTCATTAAAAATCAACAATGAATACATATATGTGGTAGTTGGAAGGTTCAACAATATGTGCATTCTTTGAACATGTTTGTATGAATATTGGGATAATGAGGAGTTGTTGGGTGTGGAGCCTGATTATCTTCTGTATTCAAAGGTTTCAGCCAGATGTATACCCCAAGAAGATTGTACACCCCTCCACACAGGGGGGACTTGTCTCCCTCACGGGGGTTTGGGGGGGTCGATCCCTCCCCCCGGCTAGGGGGTCTGAGGGCCAGCAGTCCCTCAGCGGAGGTTCAGGGGCAATGCCCCTAAAGCTAAAAATAGATGTAAAATTTCCTTGTAAAAGTCTAGTAATTTCTAGTCAATATAGGCCGTTCCTTAAGCAGATGATCTGACGGTAGAAGTTATGCTTAATTTAGGTTTGTTACCCTAGAAGGCAACCCCTCGCTATATATGAGGGAATTGTATTACGTCTATGTAGATCTGTATTCTGAGTGAGGAAGAGAGAGGAGATTGAGAGCGAAGAGGGTGTTACAGTGAATCTATTGTACGTTGTATCTCTTCAGTTTGCTGGATAATATATAATTTTCTAACAGGAGCATCATTTCAAACAAGTACACCAAGTTTCTTAGTGCATTGGACTATGTTGTGGGAGAATATGGACATGAATTTGAATAAGTTTACAACATTCCATCCACACACAGATGGGCAAATAAAACTAGTCAACAACACTTTGGTGCGGGATTTGATGGGTTACAATTAGAAGCATTGAAGCCCAAGGATCAAATTTTGATCCATATCAACGCTCTTATAACAACAATGCAGACTTCTACTAGTAAGTCATATTTTGAAACTTGCTTTGGATATTTTCCACCTTCATTGTTCGATGTTGTATATGATATCACAGATAAGTGAGGGATAACATCATAAGAGATGGATTAATATCAAAAATAATTGTTAAGAATATTAGGGAAATTCATTTGCAAGTACAAGAGATGCTTAAGAAGTTAGAGGAAAAATATAAGGTCGAGCATGATCAACATAGAATAGATAATGTGTTCAAAGTGGGAGACAAAATCTAGCCATAACTAAACAAGGAAAGACTATAGGGTCCTAGTAATAATATTAAGCCTCTACAATATATTCCTTTAGATATATTAGAAAAGGTGGAATATAATCCCTACAAACTAAATATACCCCCATACATGTGTATTTACATAGTAGTGAATGTGGAGAATTTCAAACTTTGTGGACCTTCCATGTTGGATCAGGAAGAGTAGGACCTACCTTCTATAGAGGAATTAGCCCCAAATACTCAGGAAGATTTTGTAGAAGAAGGTTTTACAGAAGAGTTCCAAAACTACAAGACAAGGGCAGAATAACACTTGGAAAATTGGGTTGAAAGGATAACTTCCAAGTAAATAAAAGTGGTAGTCCAAGGAGAAGGTAGAGGGAAAATTTGCTCACTTCATTCAATAAATATTTTGGGCACCAAAAGCCTCCCTAAATGGGGAGGTATGATATGAATTAAATCATTATATTATTTACCATCTATCTCAACATTCTCAAACAGGAAAAGAAATGGAGGAATCAGTTTGTACGGTCATTTTTTACAATGGGTCTAAGTTTGGAGAATTAAGATTTCAAACCTTCCAAAGCCATTTTGAGGCATGAAACAACAGCTTTAGGGGTCAAAAAAATTCTTGCTTTGGTGTGGGACCATGGAACATTTATATACACTCAGAGACCTTTCCAACGATGCAAGAACCATGCCAGTCAAAGTTCATATGAAAAATTAATATGCTTCCCACAAGTTAAGCTACCATGTTGACCACCATTATATGAGAGGATGTCACATCAACCCTCATTACTCATGTAAATGGGGTTACACATGTGTGTACTTTCAAGAAGACTATAAAAGTTCCAAAATCGTAACTCTAATTAAGGGTTGAGGGAGTCAAACCTTATCCCTAGTTAGTTATCAGGCTATGCTAAATATTGGGCCACAAGGTGGAGTAAGGACTCCATTTTATGTTATTGTATGTTGTTCCATTATCGAGTTGAGTAATTGGGAGTGGGAATTTAGAAAGAAAAGTGGAGGTGGTTAAGGTTCTATAGCAGCCTTACAAGCCACGGGGTTCAAGTAACTCCATAAAGAGTATCTCTTCCTTTGCACTTGCATATTTCCATACCAAATAAAGAGAGCAGAGCAACCTCACCATCTAGCTGGATTTTTTCCATAATGGTTTCCCAAGGTAAACTTGTGTCTAAAGTGGAGGGTGCATGTTTATTTTGTTTTATTATCTATTTATCACTTTTAAACTATTTTATTCATTTAAGCATAAAAGTAACCATTAAAAAAATTTGAGATCTAAAGGAAAATCAACCTTCATAGTATATATTTTAGTTTGTTTATTAAATTTGTTGTGAAAAACTATTACAATGGAATATCCACAACATTTTCTATCATTTACAGACCAACCTGGCAAAAAATGGGCCAATGTTAACATCGTTTTCCCAACATCTTGTGGAGGAGGAATGGTCTTTGCATAAATCCTTTATTACTAGGCCCCATACTTGATGTGAAATAATTTGTTATGAGCTAGGATTTAAACAAAGAAACAAACCTTGGGAATATATAAAAATTAGGGACTAAGGGGGAAGATCTTGATCAAATAGTATAGTAAAGTATTTTTCCTTCACAAAGTAAGTGCGCCCCTAATGGTTTGCACACTCTAGGGGAAATTTTAGAGGCTAAATTTCACATTCAACAAGAGAAAATGTTTTCATACCAATTGCAATAGGAGGAAGAGGGACATCTAAAGTTGCATCAAATTTATTCACAAAATGAGATGGAGGGAGCTTCTTCGAGGAATATATATGGATGAGGGCCACCAAAGACTAAAAGTGAGCAACTCCACCAATACAAATGGGAAGCCACAAGGGCTTCCACCTCCCTAAGCCATGGTCAAAGGGATGAACATGAATTCAGACCAAAATGACAACTGAGGTTTGTAAATAGAGCACTCAACCAAATCTATGTAGGAAAAACAACATGATACTAAATTAATCATTTTAATATTAAAAAAGCATCAATTTATTATAAATAATTATATTTTTATTATTAATAAATAAATTTTTGTTTTTATTTTCTTAATATAACATTATTTATTTGTAAAACACTTTAACATATCTTCACATCCTTATTTCAAAAACATTATCACCATACCATATACCCTAATAACTTTAGGTTTTATACCTTCTTGATCCTTGTACCAATGCCATTTTGTTTGGCCCTCATACTATAGGTTTATGCAATAATATCCTTGTGGCATCACATAAACTAAACACATTGTACAACATGACATCTTTATACCTGGAGTTCAAATATAAAACATGATATCTTTAGACGTTGAGTTCAAATTTCCAGCAACATACGCAACTGAACACCATATCTATCATGTGGGTTATTTCAAATGGGTCATTCTGATATGCATTAGTTAATATAATACATAAAACCTATATAGTCATGTGTTTTTCTATATAAATGGTTGCATCATTCTTTGCATATTCATGATATAACACAATAAAGCTTCTTTGGTCATGTGTGAATGTGTTTTTCTATATAGATGGTTGCATTATTCCTTACATACTCATAAACTGCTATAATATCATCTTTTTTTAAGATTATCCAAGTGATTTCCATTCATATAAAAAAATAGTACATTGATAGTATTACCTAACCCCTTGACCCAAAAGACTAACTTAGGAGGCCATTGCTTCCACAAGTGTGCAGTAAACCATCGAAAATAAAAGCTAGAAATTAAGATACAAAATTTTAACAAGGACACAGAACAAATAATTTTTCTATCATCTATTTCCACCCATGCCCTGTGTTAGCGCTTGGAATTCACCTAGGCTGAGATAGACAAACTCTCAAGGCTACATCAAACCATTTCACCTCGTAGCTAGCCCTACAAGGTATGAGAAGGCTCTCTCGGGTCAGATTCGGTAGATCTTTCAATATGATGAGCTGACCCGATTAGGAATAAAGATTTTAGGCTAGTAAATTGATAAAGGGGGTTGATTTAAAGATTTTTGGTTTTTTGGTGGCAAGTGGAGGGAGTGCAATTCAGGGTGCGGGGATTGAGCACAGTTTTTGCAGGGGAATCCTTGGGGCAAGGTAGGAGTAAGCGCTGATGCCTTAATCTGAGATGGATGATCAGGGATGATAGAGAAGGAGCTAAAGAGGGCAAACAACCATTTGAATCCTCTCTAGATAGCAGAAAACATAAAATTTGAACAAACTAAAAAGCTGAGCATGTCAAAGCATGTATTCAAACTTTACCACTTCATCTGTCCAAATAGAAGCAAAAGAGAGATGTAGAATACATAAACAAAATTACAAGAACATGTAGAGAACACACCATCAACACTACAATCCACAAGAATCCACAAGGATGTCTGCAAAACCCTGGCCTTCTTCCTCTTGAAATTGCAAAGATAGATGTACAATATACAATGAAACTTTCTCCCACAAGAGTCCAACCTTCCAACCTCTCAAAATGACTAAGAAAACACATAATATAGGCAAGCTAACCTCTTCCCTTGCCTCTAGGGGTCGAGCTCATCTTTCTAGGAGCAGTTTGAACTAATTCCAAACTAAGCACTAGATAATAGGCAGCTCAACAACTTGCCTCTATTACTTAGCTAACTGATTCATGCATTAATTATTCACTTTTTACATAAAGGAAGCTTCTAGAAGAGTAAAGAGAGGTAAAATCTATCAAAGTGCCATGAAAATATTACATTTATCCATCATCTACAAGTAAAAATAATCAACCATAGTCAAAACAATGTTTTTTTGACCAAAAAGTCAATTCTCCCAAAGTTTGCTCTCACGTCCGCGCCCCCTGGCTCTAACGGCCGTGCACCTTTGCAGAAACTTTTGAGTGGGTTCCACTGGTCCAAATCAGGTGCAAGATGGGCTCATTGGAAATATTGGTCTGTCTACTTTCCATCCCAAGTGAAATTTCCACATTTGGAGTTATTTTTCCCCCTCAAAAACCATTTCTCCCAAGGTCACTTTCTGCAACTCAAAAAGTGGGCAGAAAGTCATTTTTTTGATGTATTTTGAGCTTTTGGAAGCTCAAATCTCAAAATTAAACTTCTCCCGAGTATTGGTAATTTTTCTCTTGGCATGCCCTTTCCAAAAATGCCAAGTTTGCAAAATTCCGAGCAGTCCTTCAAAATGTCCGCGCGCGCGACGCGGACGCGACACGGGGAAAACCTGTAAATGGCACAAAAAATTCACAAATGACAAAATTTTCTCCAAATTTCTTGAAATTTGGGCTGGGAGTCCCCAATCAAGTACCATGCTCAGCAAAAGAGGCTTTGGCCAAAATTTGGAGTGGATCGGGCGTTTTCTTTCGTTTTTGTGTTTTGGCCAACCGTCCTTGGAGCACCTTCATTCTCACCAATATTTTTGACATTTCTCTCAAACCATGACACCTGTGTAAAAAGTGAAGGAGGTTTTTCTTCCTTGGCATGTGGTGGACAAAAACCTCTCTCAGTTTTCCAAAATTCATCTTTAACTACTCTGAAACATCATTTGAGTGAAACTTGCCCTAATGTGTGAAACAAGGAATTTGGTCGAAATGAAGCGAAATGAAGGGGAGAGGGGGCTTCTAAATTCTTGGGGAAATTTTTGGGAGTGGGGAGGGATGTTAGGAAGCAGGGGAAAGTGGAATCTCAGAGATTGAGTGAGGGGAAGGGGTCCACAAGGGCAAATCACAGGCCAAACCTAGAAAATTGCCAGATTGTAGCTAGAAACTAGGGTTTGTGCAAAAATGAGGATTTTGGGGAATCTGAGTGTTGGGAAGTGTATGATATGGTACTTTAAGGATAGGGGAAGGTGTATGAACATCAGAAAACAAGTTTTGCCATTGATTTGACCATCCAAGAGAAATTGGCTTCAAAACCCTAGGAGAGGGAAATGAACTTGCCAAGGCACAACTGAAGCATGAACAAGGTGTAAAATGACTCATTAGACACTGACATGATAATTAAAACCCTATGAATGATGATAGACTCAGTTGAATGATGACATGGATGGGCCTTTGGGCAACTTTGAAAAGAGTGAGAGCAAACCCTAGACCTAATGCCTAGTGACCAAATTTTGCTTGAAAACTCTTTGAAATGACAAAATTTGACCTTGACACTTTCAAAATCACTTTGTAAGAGCACATTTGATCACTGGAGGAAGGATGTAAAGACTGACACTAACACCCTGGAGCATTAAAAAAATATGGATGATGATAACAAAAGGAACAAAGTAAACCTAAGAAAAAAAGTTGTTTCCCCGACGCATTGACTAAAAGGAAGATGTGATCATTGCCTTTATTTTAAAGGCAACAGAGAGTGGATAGCACTAAAACAAAATGAGTGGCCTTTGAAGGTCCAAAATAAAAACCCAACTACCACTGAAAAGTCCATGTCAATGTCCTTCAGTAGTTGCAACTACATAAACCATGAAATTCCTTTAATCTGAGATAATGACCAGAGAGAGGGGCGAAGAGTTTTCCTGTTAAGAGGTGGCAGTAGGGGATGGAGCATTAACTGGTGGGTAGTTGATGATAGCAACAATGTCATTACACTCTTCAGAATCAGTATCTAAGTTAGAGACCATGAATTTCTCCATCCTTGCTAATCTGGTCCCAATTTCATCGAGGTTGAAACAAATTTTTTGAAGAATCCTCTTAATGTCTTCTTGTCCAGCAAACAATTTATAGTTGTCTATCTGCTTGTCTTGAAGAACCATACAAAGCAGGGTTTCCATCTATTGGTGCAATGTTAAGGAATGTAGAAAATGAATCTGACACTTCCTAAATCTCCCCGGGTCTGGTATCCATTTGAGGTTGCCACCTACAACCTCTAAATTAGAGAAACAAGTACACTCACCAAATTATTTTGACTCAAGGAGAATAATTTGCCTCCTTACTTCCGAAGGAACTGAAGTAGTAATTCATCACAGACTCCCACCCAAATAGTCATCGACGTGAAGAATATGATCCCATCGCTACACCTCTATGACTTGGCATTCTCTGTCGAGGAGCCATTAGAACAAAGGGAGAGGGGAAATTCTCACTAAACCAATGGCCATGAAATAGATGCAAACTAGAAAGGGGATTGACCTTGAAATAGGAGGCAATTAACCAAACTAAAAGGGCGTCATCTGCAAGGGCATAGATAAGGGAGAGAGGAATTTTCCACCTAGACAAAAATAAGAGAAAACCATGGGACTTCAACACTCCCACGAGCTTTACGAGCAAAGAAACATGGACTTGAGAAAAACACGCAGAAATCAAGAAAAAAAAATTGAGCATAGTATGTTAGGAGGCCAATTCCCACTATTAAAACCAAATAGAAAATTTTCCTGGATACAAGACCCCACAAATCAAAGTTGGGAAATTAAAGGATATGCCTCCAGCATCTGAACCTTGAAGCGATGAGGTGGGCAGAACTGCAACTAATTCAAAGGATGGACTAGTTCTTATATTGTGAAGGAAGAGGACAAAAAACATTGACCTTCCCATAAAAGTTTGAAACAAGATGTGGAGGCCTAGGAGACAGAGTACTTAATAAAAAAATAAAACCCAAGAACCAAATGATAACAGAAAGGAAACAAACCTCCCACTCAAACCGAGTACAAATGAGGTATAAACTAGGAACATCATGACATGGTGAAACCCTCGACACCACCCTACCAAACGCAACAATCTCACTACCCACAAAACACCCCCATGCAGTTATAAAGGGGAATCGACAATGTTGAATCTTGCATTTGAAGCATAATGTCATGTCCCTTCTCAAACACATTTGTAACAAGGTGTTTCCACATATTTTTGCATAATTTTGGCTAAGGTAAAGAACCCAACTTTTTCGACTTAGGGACGTAGGAGGAAAATTGACTTAATTTAGTTGCTAGTGGAAGGTGGGGGCTATCGACATGGGAATTCGAGCTAGACCATTTGAATGGCTTGGAGAGAATTCAAAGTGTTGGATGGAGGGGCCCACATGAAGAAAGGAAGACCCACAAAGATAAAAGGAGGAGGGAACTCTCATTTGGATCCATTCTATTATATACCTAGGGGGCATAATATGGGGTACCAAGGGAGGTACCCAAGGTAATAACGTAATAATGGGATGGGTCATAGTAATAAATAAGGTGGTTAACCCATGTCATGTAAGGCACCACAAGTAGTTAATAATAATGTAAGGGGCCCATGGTATTAGTTGATGGTATGAGGAAACCATGGTAATGATGCATGGTATTGTATGTATGAGGCCTATATAGAGGCTAGAGACTCCACATAGAGAGATATGAAGAGAAGTATTCTTGTATGAACAGGCATATGGCTTGTGGAGTATTCTCCTTCCTTAAGGAGTGAATGTAAGGTGTTGCCCTACCATAAGGGTTTGATAATAAAGAATCATTTCATATTATTTCTGGGTTTATTTGCATTATCTTATATTTTCTTATCAGATCTATAATATTTCTGGGTTAGATCTACAACAAGTGGTATCAGAGCACTTTCTTTGGCAAAAACGTGGAATTTTTTTTTTTACTTTTTGCAGGATTTCGGGGGCGTTGGGTTGCAAAGAATATATGTACGTTTTGGTGCAATATCTACTAAATCTAATTGTAGAACTGGATTCTATGTGAAAAAATACCCGATTTCAAAAAAAAAATCGGTCAAATCGGAGTCCGGATGAAGGAGATATCGCTGATCTAAAAATCAGTGGGGTTGCAGATAATTTTTCAGGGCAGCGAGTTTGCGGCGCAGATCTGGACGTCTTGGTGCAAGATCTGCAAGATCTAATTGTTGATCTGGAATCTTTGTGAAACAACACCTAATTTCAAAAAAAAATCAGTCGAATCAGAGCCCGGATGAGGGAGATATCGCTGATTTAAAGTTAGCTCTTTTTTAAGAAATTTTGGGTGACGGCGGGAGAGTAGCAGCGCAGATCTGGAATTCTACTGCCTAGATCAGGATTTCTATCACATGGGCAGATGTAGAATGATTGTTCCACTTCTGAAAACAGGTCATAATAAGGATTCTGAGCAATATTGACGCAACTGTGACAATTTCAAATTTTAGCCAAGTAAGAGAATTTTTTCCAAACCTTCATGGCTTCTAGCAAGGAATTTTTTACAGGAAATGATAATGGTACTACTATTGAAGAATACATACAGAGATACAAGTCCACATTTCCGGACCTTTGGAAGATTACAATGGGGCTTAATATAAGAGATGAGGCTCTAAAATGGTGGAATTCACTTGACCACAAGCAGTTGACCAAATTTTCAGATGCAGAATTTGAAAAAGTCCTTTTGGACAAATGGTCTCGGGCTAGAAAAAAGGAGAATGAGACACATAAGGGGTTAATTGCTACGGGTGTCTCCTTACTGCAGGTTCATGGAT